>VMOF01000320.1:129877-147786 GCA_011764245.1 Trialeurodes vaporariorum
GAAACACACCGGTGTTAGTCGAGGGGGCTCACATTGGTTCACTTAAAATTGTACTTGGTTAAACTTTGCCATATATTGGTTAAAGTTTACTATACAGTTGGTTTGGATATACGACAATCCACGTCGAGGGTTACCGTTACTAGGGTGTGTCAAAAATACCAAAGTTGTGAAAACCCTTGCTCCCCTTCGTTTTTCCCATTCCTTTGGTCCTTCTGATGAAGAAAAATCCATTCCGAAATTTTTCGGAGGGGGGAAAGTTCCCCGAAAGCTCCCCAAAGTTTCAAATTTTTCTTCAAAATTAGGCAAATTTAAAAAAAAATCTTGACAGCACGGATTTTCTTGTAAACCCTAAAAATGGCATGAAAGTTACTTCTAGGATGTATTTGAATCATAAAAAAATTCTCAAACCGTTTCAGGCATAAAACAGCCCCCCAAAGTCTCCTTCAAAATACGTCATTTTACTGAAAAATTCCCGACTTGGCCGACTATTCAAATTTCTACCATGCACCTCACCTTGAGGTTAAAACGTTGTTACTCACGGTGGATTATATACTTTTCCTAATTAAACCATGCCAGAAGGACTTCTCTGTTCAACCGGGGGGGGGGGGGGGGGTGTCCAGCGCGCTCCTCAAGAAAGGCCTATACAGCAAACAGCGTTTGAAATCCCACGGCAACAAACGGGCAGTCTTATGCCCTGGATGCATGCAAAATCTTTAAGCACTTTCATAGGCGGACCGTATCAGGGGCTAGGAGGGGATATAGCCTCCCCCCCCCATTTTTTCTGGGTGGAGGGGCTGAAAATCGGGAAAAAGTCATCACTTGAGACGTGAGAAGCAAAAAAAAAAAAAAAAGTCACCACCTTTTAGCCCCCCTTATTTTGGTCAAGGTCCGCCTATGAGCACTTTGTTCTTTTTGGCTCTTGTTTGCCCTGAATTATACGCAAAGTATTAATTTGAAAAGTAGCTAGGTGAATCTGGCGCTCTTTTAAGAATCATCGTTATGCCTCAGGCTTTGTTAGTTGTGGTTTTCGATTACAATATAATCATCGGATTATTTACTGTACGATGTTTTAGCTTCGAGATTTTTATTAGTTCCTACTTCTGAACTCATTCCAAGGCGTTCATTAGCGGCGCTAATAAATTCTTGACCATAGCGCTTTCTTTGCACTATTTAAATACATGTGTAAAATGCTTAATCTCCGTTCAAAATGAAAATTGGCTTATTGGGAAAAGCTTGGGGTCTTTCCATCAAAACAATATTCAAACAAATGGCGATATTCTCCGTCGTTTGTGCTACTTGACCTGTTTGTGCTTTAACCTAGGATTTCAAGCAGTACAAACATGGATACAGCCTAAAGCCTGTGTGTGATATAATTATTCGAGAAATTCATGAGATTTGGTCAAAAAGCAGGGATTCCGCTTCAAAGGAAAGATAAAGCTAAACAAAGAGTGGAAAAATTATACCTAAATTACAAGGATTGGCGAAAACGCGCACATTTGACGTGCAAGTATGAAAAACAGAAAAATAATGAAAAAACATTCAAGGGCACTTTGGACAGTTACTTCTTAATTGCTCACACGTCTTACGAAAAACTCATTGAAACGGATAGACTAAGGACTGTAAAACAAAAGGAAGAAGACATTGAGTTTATGCAGTTCTTGAAAGAGAACAAAAAGGTAACTTTAGGTTCGGAAGATAAACGTTACGGAAAGAAATGCTTAGAAAAAGAGCAACGGGTACAAAGATAAAAACAGCGTAATATAAAGGCAACAGAGGCTTCTAAAACACAGGTGATGAGTATGCTACAACTGGTTCCTTTTGAAGATGCTTCAGATATACAAAGGCTGTCCCAAAGCAACTGTCAGTAGGTCTGTATTTCGGAAACTATTATACCTATTGAAATGCGGTTTGTAGGAAGTTGTAGATCATACTAAAAGCTTTCCAACGAGCCCTAGTTGAGCTAATTTGGTTGAAAATTCGCCGAGTTACAGCAATTTTTAGGGGGTGTGTAAAAAATAACCCTACGAGATTTTTGAGCTTAACCCTTTACTGCGCGATTTTTTTTTTCGTTCGAAAACATGATTTTTCAATTGATTTTGACTCAAAATGAAAGGGAAAAATAGTGAAAAAATTCCTAGCATTAATTCTTGCGCCCAAGAGATCTGCAAAGTACTAAATTTAACATGGGCCAGTATAGGGAGAAAATCAAGGTCAAACGGTTAAATATGTTTTCTAATGCTCAGATGGCGCCCAACAAGGGGGCTTGCTTTTTCAGACTTCGGTGAAAAATCGAAACTTTTCCTCCATATGTGCCAGAGGGATGACGACATGGAAAAAAATGATATTTTACCTTTAAGAGTTCAAAATGGAGGAAATATATTATGTGCCTCAGGGGTGCCACAGCGCAGTTAAGGGTTAAAATAACTTTATTTCTCAACTTAACAATTTCATCTTAGAAATTTGTTGGTACTTTTACAATTAATTGAGGATAGCATACCTTTATTACAGTATTATGTGATAATTGAGGACTTTAATCACTCCTCATCTGAAGAGTCAACTTCAACTTCTCGATCTTCTTCGAAGTAGTCGCCATTGACGTCGATGCATCGTTGAATGCGCTCGGGCCATTTCTCGACGAAGGTCTTCCGAAATTCCTTGTTAGGCAGTCTCAGGAAAAATCCGTGCACTGCGACTTAAGGTTGTTTCCCTCTTTGAAGAAGTTTTTACGTGGTAAGCGATTCAACACCTGCGAAGAAATTCAAAACGTTGTGCACGGATTTTTCCTGAGACTGCCTAACAAGGAATTTCGGAAGACCTTCGTCGAGAAATGGCCCGAGCGCATTCAACGATGCATCGACGTCAATGGCGACTACTTCGAAGAAGATTGAGCAGTTGAAGTTGACTCTTCAGATGAGGAGTGATTAAAGTCCTCAATTATCACATAATACTGTAATAAAGGTATGCTATCCTCAATTAATTGTAAAAGTACCAACACATTTCTAAGATGAAATGGTTAAGTTGAGAAATAAAGTTATTTTGAGCTCAAAAATCTCGTAGGGTTATTTTTTACACATCCCCTAAAAATTGCTGTAACTAGGCGAATTTTCAACCAAATTAGCTCAACTAGGGCTCGTTGGAAAGCTTTTAGTATGATCTACAACTTCCCACAAACCGCATTTCAATAGATATAATAGTTTCCGAAATACAGACCTACTGACAGTTGTTTTGGGACAGCCTATGTATTAAGCACGCCATCTACTTCCCCGATCGCGATGCATAGTTTCATGTTCACGAAAGGAAAAAAAAGCAAAGCTGTCCGAAACTCGTGTTCTAAATGTACCGGAAAAAGTTTTTGTCGGTGTTAATGTTTGCCGGTTATGGTTTAGAATTTATTAGCGCCGCTAATGAACGCCTTGGAATGAGTTCAGAAGTAGGAATTAATAAAAATCTCGAAGCTAAAACATCTTACAGTAAATAATCCGATGATTATATTGTAATCGAAAACCACAGCCAACAAATCCTAAGGCAACGATGATTCCTAGAAGGGCGCCAGAATTACCTACTTCACAAATTAATAGTATGCGTATAATTTAGGGCAACCAAGAGCCAAAAAGAACAAAGTGCTTAAAGATTTTGCATGCATCCACGGCATCGGACTGCCCGTTTGCTGCCGTGGGATTTCAATCGCTGTTTGCTGGATAGGCCTTTCTTGAGGAGCGCGCTGAACCCCCCCCCCCTTCCCCGGGTGAACAGAGAAGTCCATCTGGCATGGTTTAATTAGGAAAAGTATATAATCCAACGTGAGTAACAACGTTTTAACCTCAAGGCGAGGTGCATGGTAGAAAGAGCTTGATTCAAAATGGGGGTTTTTCTCCCCCCCCCACCGATTTTCCTGAAACTTTGTATTTTGATAGTACTTGATAAAAGTAGTCTTTTTTTTTCAAATAAAATTTTTCCAAAAATAATTAGGGGGGGAGTTACAGTGTTGCAAAGTCGCATCTTTCAAAAATTCATAACTTTCGCGTAAATCATCCGATTGAAACGCGGTTTTCACCAAAAGATGCGGATTGTAAAGCACTTTCATGCCATTTAAACGAAATTCAATTTCAATAATTTTTGACTTAGTTATCGTCATTTTTGTGATTTTTAGGCCACTCAAAATCTACTTAAAGTGAAATAAAAAAAATGGTATTTTTTGATTTTGACTGGGTTGAAATGTGTTATTCCTCTTTAAATTTTGCGTAAAATGAGCCCAAGCAGAATGCAGGGCGATTTTTTGTTCCGGAGTTCTGCATTTTTTAGTAAGCGAAAAACGAGTTTTTTAGGGTCCCCATGAGCGTTCGAGAGAGAGGCTCAAGTCAAATAAATGGAAACGGTAGTTTTTAATTTTGATCAAATTTAAACATGTTATTCCTACTTAAATTCTGCGTAAAATGAGCCCAAGCAGAATGTGGGGCGATTTTTTGCTGCGGAGCTATGCGCGTTTTAGTAAGCGAAAGTCGAGCGTTCTATGGAGAGGCTCAAAGACGTGGGTAGCCCAGGTAGCCTCAACCACTCGACTTTCGTTTACTAAAACGCGCATAGCTCCGCAGCAAAAAATCGCCCCACATTCTGCTTGGGCTCATTTTACGCAGAATTTAAGTAGGAATAACATGTTTAAATTTGATCAAAATTAAAAACTACCGTTTCCATTTATTTGACTTGAGCCTCTCTCTCGAACGCCCTAAAGCTCAGAGTTGCGGACGGCCGAGTCAGAAAACTTCAGGCTCAGATTATTTTTACGGAAAAACACTCTCACCCATTACAACACTGACGGCTCTGTTTCGGCGTTCAAATAAGTTGATATCATAGAACGCCAAGTCTGGATATTTTTATTGTAATTTTATCTGATGTAACCGAAATTGCATACTCCCGAAAATGAAGGCGTCACTAACAAAATTCCTCGGAGCGTATCTCTATAAAATGCACGAAGCAGCGAGCATTTCTATGAATCACAGTTCTAATTCGGCGTTCAAAGAAGTAGATATCGTAGAACGCCAAGTCTGTTTTTTTTTTATTTTTTTTTTACTTACAGCTCTAGCGCCCTAGCGGTAATTAACTGATGCATCCGAAATTGCATACACCCGAAAATGAAGGCGTCTTAAATCAAACCTTTCATAACCACAATGTCTCAGTGCTCGAATATGATAAGAATTATTCTCAATTCAGTGGATGGGCCCTCAATCCACTAGCATGACAATTTGTTATCACTAGTTTGGTGGAAACTTAAGTATATTAAAAAATGGTTGGAAAGTAAATTTGAAAAATAAGAAAGAAAAAAAGAAAATAAAAGAAGGAAAAAAAAACAAAATAATATTCATAAGGAAAAAGCGCTAAATCTGTAAATCCCAGGGTGCGGGATGTGGATGGTGGGAGGAGAGGAATGGTTGGGAGAAGTTGGTTAATACATGTTATCAGTGTCAAAACCAATTTTCGACAAAAAGAGCCAAAACTTATGACCAGATTGCAGAAAAACCAACTTTAAACCTGTAAAACCCATACATTTTGAGCTCCTACACTTTTGCAATAAGCAAATCACAATTTTGAACACGGAAATGGTCATTTTACCCTTTGTAAGGGGAAGACTTGCCGTGCGAAGCAAGGGTGTACAGCTAGTAAATACATAAATGACAACGAAGAGAAAAATATGAAAGGATAGTTTAAAATTTTAATTTTTCGATTATCTTCAAAACTTTAATTAGAATCGTATAATGATGTATGTCTATTACTGCTTACTTGCCACACGTAGCGTTCCTGAAAAACTGTTATTGGTTCCTTTCTTCTTTTTGTTTGGCATAATCACGAAAAACGAATCTCTAAGAGAAACCAAACGGCAGAGTTGGTTTACACTGTTGATATTTTAAAATCCGTTAATCCGGACTTAAGTCCGTTCCCAATTCTATAAAAGGAACCAAGTTGGAGTTGGTTCCTTAAGAAAAAGGATCCAAGTTCTCATTTTATTTCATCATATGGACAATGACTTCAATGAGGCTCACCAGCTCACTTTTACCTGGAATTTTGACGGGAAATAGTTGTTATTAGAAGAAGCACTTGTTGCTTCGAGATTCAGTATTGCTAGGTCTATCAATCAATAACTCAATTTTATCAAAAATGTCATTCAGTTCTTTTGTGACAAGTGCTGTCCAATTCTGCGTAAAATGAGCCCAAGCAGAATGTGGGGCGATTTTTTGCTGCGGAGCTATGCGCGTTTTAGTAAACGAAAGTCGAGTGGTTGAGGCTACCTGGGCTACCCACGTCTTTGAGCCTCTCCATAGAACGCTCGACTTTCGCTTACTAAAACGCGCATAGCTCCGCAGCAAAAAATCGCCCCACATTCTGCTTGGGCTCATTTTACGCAGAATTTAAGTAGGAATAACATGTTTAAATTTGATCAAAATTAAAAACTACCGTTTCCATTTATTTGACTTGAGCCTCTCTCTCGAACGCTCATGGGGACCCTAAAAAACTCGTTTTTCGCTTACTAAAAAATGCAGAACTCCGGAACAAAAAATCGCCCTGCATTCTGCTTGGGCTCATTTTACGCAAAATTTAAAGAGGAATAACACATTTCAACCCAGTCAAAATCAAAAAATACCATTTTTTTTTATTTCACTTTAAGTAGATTTTGAGTGGCCTAAAAATCACAAAAATGACGATAACTAAGTCAAAAATTATTGAAATTGAATTTCGTTTAAATGGCATGAAAGTGCTTTACAATCCGCATCTTTTGGTGAAAACCGCGTTTCAATCGGATGATTTACGCGAAAGTTATGAATTTTTGAAAGATGCGACTTTGCAACTCTGTAACTCCCCCCCAATTATTTTTGGAAAAATTTTATTTGAAAAAAAAAGACTACTTTTATCAATTTGAATTTTGAATCAAGCTCTTTGAAAAATAAGAAAGAAACAAAGAAAATAAAAGAAGGGAAAAAAAACAAAAACAAAAAAACAAAAAAAACTTGGGCTGTGACCACCTTGCTTTCCGCATTCCTCCTCTCATAATAAAACCCTAAATATGGTCACAGCCCAAGTTTTTTTGTTTTTTTGTTTTTGTTTTTTTTTTTCTTCTTTTATTTTCTTTTTTTCTGTCTTATTTTTCAAATTTACTTTCCAACCATTTTTTAATATACTTAAGTTTCCACCAAACTAGTGATAACAAATTGTCGTGCAAGTGGATTGAGGGCCAATCCACTGAATTGAGAATAATTCTTATCATATTCGAGCACTGAGACATTGTGGTTATGAAAGGTTTGATTTAAGACGCCTTCATTTTCGGGTGTATGCAATTTCGGATGCATCAGTTAATTACCGCTAGGGCGCTAGAGCTGTAAGTAAAAAAAAATAAAAAAAACAGACTTGGCGTTCTACGATATCTACTTCTTTGAACGCCGAATTAGAACTGTGATTCATAGAAATGCTCGCTGCTTCGTGCATTTTATAGAGATACGCTCCGAGGAATTTTGTTAGTGACGTATTTCGTTGTTTACACATCGGTCCCAGCCCTAATCTCTCCTAGTCTCCTCCTGGCATATGTATTTCCTATTCTATCAACTTTCAGCTACCTATTCATTGCTTATGCTCAACGTAATAAAATTACTCTGCTTGCGTCTGTAGTAGCTCTGACTCGTGAATTGGTAAGAGTTCAAAGGTTCAACAATGAGAACTTCTGAATAGACCTGTTCTTAGTGATGTGCTGACTTGCGATATACTTCCATCATGTTGTGATTGTATGTGGAATTCCTTTCTCCTAGAAATTGAGTCTCATCTCTCTACCTTTACATGTTTGGTTTTGAAGGTCCAAAAGGGAGTCAGTCCTCTTTCAATTTCACAGGAATGTGCTTTGCGGTCAAATTTTTTGACATTCTATTTAGTCCGCCAACTTCTGTCAAATGATCTTGCGCTATAAGCCATCATGTAATCAATGCAGTTTCATCACTCCATACCTATTTACAAGTAAATTTCAAATACCCCGGGGAAACTTCCTGATTGAGTGTTAATTAGTGGATATTCTGATTGATTCTGTGTAACCTGGACCTATCTAGGTCATAATAATCTAATTGGTCGGTATCGTCATTTTGCATGCTCAACACAAGAAGTTCTACAGCAGAGTCATTTTGAGTATCAGGTTCCGACAAGTCGCGGTGCCTGCTTCCGAACTGCATCCAAAACCAACCGTTCAGCGATGCGTTTTGATACAGTTCGGAAGCAGGCACAGCTACTTGTCAGAGCCCGACACTAGGGTGTGTCTTATTTTTGAGATTTGAGATATTTTAAGGGTTCCACCTCTTAAAGTGTTCTATGTTGGCTCAAAATAGACCCATTTCAAGCATTTTAAAAAATTTTTGATTTTTAGAGGTCTCTCAAAGGGCCCAAAGGGCGTAAGTTGAAAATTCTTCAAAATAGACAAATGGGGGGTCAATCCCCACTGAAAATAGCGAGTTACGGCCCTAAAGGGCGAAAATTTCGTCCATTTGGCCGTATCTGCAAGCCTTTAGCCAGAAACCGCCATATTGCGTCGCGCGCAATCAGACTTCAACGCGCGCCGCCGCGAGCATGCGCCGCGCGCGAGCGGCAGCGAGACGCGACTGTCCCGTGCAATGCAGATTTTCTGCGTGCAAGCACCGGAGAGATCTTAGTGCATCAGTAATGTTTCTTCAGCTTCATTGACTGCGAAAAGTAAATATCTAATACATCATATGAGTGTCGAAACTTTTTTTTCAGAAGGATCACGTAGACGGATTTTTTGAGTCTCGAACCCAATCTTCCATCTCTTTCATTTCAAAAGAACCTAAAAACCGTCCGTCTCTTTTCATTTCTCTAAAAAAAAAAAAAAAAAAAAAAAAAAAATCCTACACGTTCCTCAATGTTAATTGCAAAAATGTCACAAAAACTAAACTTACGGTAGATTTTCAATTGCAGGTTTGTCAATTAATGGTGCGGCTGTGATAATGGAGGAGCTGATGGCCACAAAGCCTTACATCTTGCTTGTCGTCACCATATGTTTGAAATTATTTTGAATGCCGTTTTTGTTCATCATTTACCAGTTTCTGCTGGTCCGGATATTCAATTATTTAGAAAATTTCAAGAAAAATGGGAGAAGATCGACGAAACTAACTTTGCCGCACCAAATAAAAAAATTTTTGGACGCTCTAGGAACAGAAGTCGATGCTTTAATTCAATTTGTTTCGGAGCAAATTCAGGTGAACAACAGATAAATTAAAAAAAAAAAAAAAAAAAAAAAAAAAAAATGAGGCAATAAATATGGATAAGGTTCGCCCATTTGAGCTTGAGGGGGGGGGGGGGAGGCATAAAATCATTTACTATTCATCACAGTTCACTGAAAAAAAGTTAGTTCGGCCTACTAAAAATTAGTGAAATTTGTGCAATCAAATTTATTTGTTGTGTTTACCCATCAATTAGGTACTCCAACTAAATAAATCGGTACTTGTTACTAATAAATAGTACCGGGTACCAACTCAAAGTGGTACGATACACCCATTAAAAATTTGTACCAGTTTCCAATTTTTGGCTGGAGTGCGTAATTCGTGGGTAAGTAGAACCAATAAATTGGATTGCGCCAATTTCACTAATTTTTAGTAGGCCGAACTAACTCTTTTGTCTCACTGTTCTTTATAATCTAGAGGATACCTGAGCGGAAGGGGAAGTGAAAAAAGTGTATCCTAATACAGAGGGATAAAATGTAAAAAAGATAATTACGAAGCAAGAGATTGAGAGATGAATGCTGTTCACTAGGTTAATCACCCAATAAAATAAGTATCAGTTACCAAATTTTTGGTTGGAGTACCTATAATTGATGGGTAAACACAACAAATATATTTGATTGCGCAAATTTCACTAATTTTTAGTAGGCCGAACTAACTTTTTTTTCAGTGAACTGTGATGAATAGTAAATGATTTTATGCCTCCCCCGTCCCTCAAGCTCAAATGGGCGAACCTTATCCATATTTATTGCCTCATTTTTTTTTTTTTTTTTTTTTTTTTTTTAATTTATCTGTTGTTCACCTGAATTTGCTCCGAAACAAATTGAATTAAAGCATCGACTTCTGTTCCTAGAGCGTCCAAAATTTGTTTATTTGGTGCGGCAAAGTTAGTTTCGTCGATCTTCTCCCATTTTTCTTGAAATTTTCTAAATAATTGAATATCTGGACCAGCAGAAACTGGTAAATGATGGACAAAAACGGCATTCAAAATAATTTCAAACATATGGTGACGACAAGCAAGATGTAAGGCTTTGTGGCTCATCAGCTCCTCCATTATCACAGCCGCACCATTAATTGACAACACCTGCAATTGAAAATCTACCGTAAGTTTAGTTTTTGTGACATTTTTGCAATTAACATTGAGGAACGTGTAGGATTTTTTTTTTTTTTTTTTTTTTTTTTTTAGAGAAATGAAAAGAGACGGACGGTTTTTAGGTTCTTTTGAAATGAAAGAGATGGAAAATTGGGTTCGAGACTCAAAAAATCCGTCTACGTGATCCTTCTGAAAAAAAAAGTGTCGACACTCATATGATGTATTAGATATTTACTTTTCGCAGTCAATGAAGCTGAAGAAACATTACTGATGCACTAAGATCCCTCCGGTGCTTGCACGCAGAAAATCTGCATTGCACGGGACAGTCGCGTCTCGCTGCCGCTCGCGCGCGGCGCATGCTCGCGGCGGCGCGCGTTGAAGTCTGATTGCGCGCGACGCAATATGGCGGTTTCTGGCTAAAGGCTTGCAGATACGGCCAAATGGACGAAATTTTCGCCCTTTAGGGCCGTAACTCGCTATTTTCAGTGGGGATTGACCCCTCATTTGTCTATTTTGAAGAATTTTCAACTTACGCCCTTTGGGCCCTTTGAGAGACCTCTAAAAATCAAAATTTTTCAAAATGCTTGAAATGGGTCTATTTTGAGCCAACATAGAACACTTTAAGAGGTGGAACCCTTAAAATATCTCAAATCTCAAAAATAAGACACACCCTACCCGACACTCAAAATGGTCTTGCTCTACTTGGGTTTAAGTTACACTTACAACTATCCATGATATACTCCTGACCTGTTGTTGATTAGGTGCAAATATGCTCTAACAAGTAGCGGAGCAAGCTTCCAAAATTCATTAAAACGCATCAGTGAAGGTTGGTTGGCAATTAGCGGAAACTCTTAGCTAACCAATCGCTCACCGATGCGCTTAGATGTATCACGGATAGCTAATCCATCGATCCGTCCGTAAACAAAAGGGCTAATTTTTAAACAGGAACGCTATGGAATACTGCACTCTTTTCATGCGGTTAGCGGGCATGGTTCACACGATCCATCAGAACGGAACTAGCCAACTAATTTCTTCCAACTGCGGAAATTTTTTTTACCGATGAAACAATGAAACACGCAAATGATGGAAAGTAGGGGAAACCTTTTGATTGACTTAGAACAAAGAATGAAGAATGGATACCCAGCTGATGAGCTGACGAGCAATCAACAACACTGAAAGACGTCAACAAATTGATTGAGAGACTTTACCGAATTCAGTTGATGGATAGTATAGTGAAAAAAAAGAATTATGCGAAGCTTTTACACTATTATTTGTTTTTCTTCCAATAACAATAAGCCTCGCCAAAAGAAATAACTATTAAACAAAAGTGCCAGCTCAGTTCGACACTCACTAGATTCATGGGTTATATCGTCCGACCTCCTTCCTCCTTTGCTGACTCCTCCCACGAGTCAATATGGCGGTTCGGCCAACAATACAAAACACGTATCTGCGAGAATCTGATGTTTTTCAATTTCTACTACGTTTTAAGTGCAGATTACTCCGTTAATACTGCTTGGATCATTCAAAACTTGGCAAAAGGCACCTCAAGGCACTCTGAAGAACATTTCTATGCCTAGTTTGTTGGGATTAGTGCAGGCGTTTACCCTGTGGCCCCGTCAACAGACAGGCAAATCAAGAGTCTTAAAAAATGGGTCAGAAAGTTGTTTTTTTTTACGATTCCTGCCACCAGCTTGCTCGAATCTGCGTCTCAAATTTCGAAACAAAATGAACGAATACGAGGCAATTCGAACGATATAAAGTTTTTGAAGTTCTGAGTTGAGGTTCTCTTGTAATCGCCTGGTAAAGATATTGCTGAAATGCTGGAAATCGTCCAATAAATATGGGTTTTTCGGGAGTATCTTCCGTATCTTTTGTCTTATTAGTTTGACATTTTACAGCACACGCCACAACCACAAGACAAATCGATTGATGTATATTGGTATGGGGTCGCGAGCGGCAATGTGGTCAATATGCCCTGCTAAAGATGCCAGAATTGCAGAAATCGACTATAACGCCCTCTTTCGTGTAAGATAAGTTGTCGCGGACGCCACTCTCTCTCGTTCTGTTTCCAGGTGGTTTTTTTTTTTTACTTGGCCGGGTGGCTACCGCCACTTATCTTATGTTATGTAATTAGGTAATATCATTTTAACTATGGATTTCGAATGTCGAATGTCACTTTACAGATTGCGATACCTCGAATGTGAAAAACGATATCGACCTCCGGTTTGCGCCAAAATGCTCAGTTTGTTACGTCTTTTCCATTGATGTATTTCTCGATAAGGGTCGCCTCTTGGAATTTGTCAGATAGCTCCCGTGGGGGCCAAAAACGTTAAAAATATTAGGTGGCTTTAAAACCAAATTTTGACTGAATTTTTGTTATAATTGAATTTTTATCTGAAAAGGACTTGCTTTTCAGAGTATTTTAGACTCCTTGTTTTTTTAAATTCCGACTGTTTGAAGAGGAGTCATGATTTTTGAAAATAGGCCCAAATTGAACTAAGACCTTGGATGTATTGAAAACGAAAAACGGTATCGACCTTCTGTCTGAACCAAAAGTCTTAGAATGTTAGCCTCTTTTTGATTATCTAATAAAAAGGGGGTACCCATTTGATGTGTTGGATTTAGGTTGGTGGTACCCCCAAATCGGTGACCCCCTAAGAGGATATCCCCCTCAAAATAATTGAACACGTGTCCCAGCGTTTTCGAAATCCGAAGCTATATATCCTCGAGATATTTGGCCCGGCTCCTTTTTCAATTGACACCCTGTATTAAAGGGATGTATCAGACATGGTTTTGAGGTGCTCCCCAAATTTCTTCATTTTTTGCAAGCTGTCGATTGATGTATGTATCACAAGATAGGGGTTGAAGATAGCAACATTTATGTTGGGAGGGTTCAAGGTTCTGTTCGTTGCATATTGCATGTACACGGAAAAAGCGGAATTACTGGATCAGCAAAAAAAGCTTTGCAAAAATTGCAATGCCAGTTATTTGTAAATAAGTATACGCCCATGGCAAAATATGCAATTTGTTTTGCTAAGTTCAAACTATGTGATTGGTAAGTTAGCAATTTAAAAATTGATCGAACAAAATAGCGATGTACATTTTTGTAGGATTTGCAATATGTTTTGCTAAATCAGCAATTTAACTGTTGAAACAGCAATCATGATTGGCATTTTTACATTTATATTGCAAAATGTGCGTAACACTTAATTGCTAATGGGAATAGTGATTGGAATACAATTTGTCAAAAATCGGGAGAATCTAAAGTTTTTGGATAGCAGTTCAAAGCTCAAAATAGTTTTTTTTGTGTGAAGTTGAATGAAGCAAATTGATTTTCCTTAAAACCCCCGATATGGTACTGCAAAATATAACATATAATTCTGATGACTGCAGAGGCTATGCTAATTTGAAGACCACCTCAAAATAGAGCAGAAAAAAAATTTCAATCCTGATTGCTTTATATACAAACGATCCTTCCTCACTCATGTGATATCCACAATCCCCATGGGATATGCCCCACGCCACACCTTGCCTGCCGCGACTACTGACAGTGCGAGTGTATCTCGTCAAATGTGCAAAAATAAACCCAATTTCTCATTTTTTTAATAAAACTGGAATGTATTTGAAGGGTCCTAATGTAAACAGATCCTAGATTAAATAAAAATTGACATTTTTACAGGTATTTTACGAAAATTTTCTATTAAGGGGTGGTAACTAGGACATCTATCTTAAATCTAAAGTCATTCTGTGAGTCCTTGGAGTGAATTTCGTGATTTTCTAATGTGATTATCGCAATTTTGGATCATACTTACACATTGAAACGATTCAATTGCATATGACGAAAGTTAGCAAGAGTCCCTTTCTAGAGGAATTTCCGAGTTTTCAAAAAAAAAAAAAATAGGAGCTCCCCCCACCCGAGGCGATATAGACGAGGCCGCCGCCGCTAATCCGCGAGAAGAGTGGACGCGGAGTGGAGGGTCATTCACTTCTCCCCGCGCTAAGTGACCGGCTGGCATATAGTAACTTGGCCGCATATATCAGATCGACGTAGATGCATCCACTGCGCACGGCCACTGCGTCGTTATACATAGTTACTATCGCAAGACAGAGCGCAAGAGTTCGAAGTACCCTGGGCCCCGATCAAACGCACGAAAGCCGGGGCCACTTTCTACTCCTTTTCAAAAAGTGTCGCACGTGCCGATAGCAGCTATATACGAGGGAACCCTGCGCAGTACGACCTGCTCCTCAGGCACCCGAGCACTACGTAGTAGTCGTCGTAACGTAGACTCATGCCATACCACTATGCCCCCCCATAATACCACTGGTCAACGCATAAGCTCCGCGTCCAATGGAAGGTCCTCAAACCCTGGCAAGCTCTAAGCTTTGTTCACTCACCATCCAAGTTCAATGCTCCTTCACCCGCGAGCCCACCCGAGCTACGTGTCTCCCGGGGTTGAATAAGACTTGAGGTCTGCTCTTCTAAAGAAACCGTCATTTACACCGCAACGCTGGTTTCTAGTTAAGGGTGGGCGCTATGATCGATAGAACCTTTTTGAAGAGGAGATCGAGGCAATAGCATCGCTGTGCTGTAAGTATTTCTTCAGAGTATTCATCACATAAGGTCATTGCTACGATTCCCGTATCGTGTACGGAATCTCCGTATCGATACGCTTACGAAAACCGAGGAATCATTGAACCTAAAACCTCCGGTACCTCGGCTTTTTGTTTCTTTTCTTTTTTTTTCCGTCAATTTTTATAATGGAGTCCTTGGTATTATGTAACAGGGAATTCCTGCTGGGTCTCCTGGCCTTCGTATACCAACAACCGCCTCCGCCTGCTACTGTAGCGCCACGAAAAGTATATCAGTGCGATGAACCGTCTTGTGATGTGTGATGTAGAAGAAGGATCTAGATCTTCCCATGGTGACAGAGGAGTGATGAGTGAGGAAGAGAGATTAGATGAAAAAACTAAAGACTGGTACATGTGCTGCTTTCCAGTAGTTTAGTGTGTATAGTTGCATGGGTTTGAGTGTGAGCGGTTGTATAAATGTGGATATTTATGGGATCTTTGACCAGGCATCAGGTATAGAATGCGTACATATAAAGTGGAGAGGGGTCAATTCCCGAGGACAATTTTTGATCGTCTTCCAAGAACGACTCCGCGGTCTCCTCCATCGTCGGTCGGAGAACTCAGACGGAAGGGAGGGGAGTGGAGAGCAGTCCGGCGGTGAGAGGGAAGGAGTAGGGAGGGGGCATAGCGCCGCGCCCGCGCCCGCCGCCGCCGTATTACTTTCGGTTTCAACGCAAGGAACGCAGCTGCTTTTACACTTTTACTCACTCGGGTTCTGTAGCGAGACGCGCGTCGTGCCGACAGCCTTCTCCACCACCGCCGCGGTTCACTTTCGATTTTCAAATCTCTCCGGAAATTCCCTGCTTCCCCTCACTCGTAGGGTGTAGGATCCCGGTAGAAGGAAGTTGATTCGGAATGATTCCTCCATCTGATATTTTCATTGAAATTCATTGACAATGGGTCTGTTGCGTACTTTTGCTACAGCAGTAGGTCACAACGATTCTAACGTCACATTCGGCGAAAATAACGATGGGCACATTAACCCATGTGAGCTTAAGGGGGGGGGGGGGTGTTTGCACCCCAGGCCAGTTTTTTTACGCCATTTTGTCAAAACGGCTCAAAAATTTTTAGGACTTCATGACATTTTAAGTTAGAATACTTAGAATAGATCCACCAAATTTCATCAATTTGTATGAATTTTTGTCGATTTTATAGAAATTTAAAGTGCTGGGGTGCAAACACACCCCCCCCCTTTCGTCCTTAGTGTGACCGTTTCCTGCCAACTCTTACCTTTTCTATTTTCCAAAATAAAGCTTGAATTTAAAATTGAACATTGTCCATTTGGCCCAGAAATGCCCCCAGAGCAGTAATTAGAGCCTATAATGCCCTCTAGCTTCGAATCATTGCATACATTAGAGAATTTGGTGCGGTAACGTTGTTGATGTTTTGAAACGCTGCATATATTACAGAATTTTGTGGCGTTTCGCTGAATTTACCCTGTATTTGCCTATAGGCAAATAACAATCTGCCTATGCAAATCACAAGCGCTTGTTACTAGCCTATATAGGCACAATCTGCGGCTTGCAATTTTCCTCGGTAAATCGCGAGACGATTGTGACTTGCCTAAAACTGCGATTTGCCTGCGACATATTAGATTGTTTCACAGGAGAGCGGTATATCGTATCGATTTCCGTCCGAGGACCTCCTGCCGGCTCCAAAAAACTCCGACTCAATGTATTTTTCCCATGAGCGCATTTTTGAAAGGAAATTTAGGCTATTAAATCAAAACAATTATTGCTTTTTCCACGACCGAAACTGCCAAAATCAACGAGATATTATATAGGTTGCATCAAGGTTGAAATCACCCGGATCCACTCCAGATTCCCGCCCATTCCGCAACAATAACAAAATAACATTTGGGTGATTCCATCCTCTAGATACATCGTTTAATCTGCAATCTCTTGTTGATTTCGGCAGTTTGTTCAGCCGCGGAACTAGGTGCAACTAAGCATTCTCGAGGACGGAGAATTCATAATCCCAAAAAGGTCGCATTAGTTGTGAATGAGCCTCAGGCTCTTAGGATTAAGAGGAACCTAGCTCCGAGTCTCGCGGGATCGGCGACCACTGTGCGTGGGAAGGGACCTAATTCCAGATCGCGCGGGATCGGCGTCCACTTTGCGTCGGATTTTGAGAGGATAGCGAATGATCAAAGTGAATTTAGAGAAAACGTCGCGAATAGCCTAGGTCCCAATGCCAATGATAAAGTAATTAAAAAAGAGCATGAAATTCGAAGCAAGAGTGCTTCGATTAGCTTAAGGCTTTACTTGTTTTATAATGAATTTAAAATAATAGAAAAGAATCGATTGAAAGGTTAATTCGATATTGAAGGCTTACTTACTGGAAAAATGTCAAGTATAAAAGGGAGAAAAATGATCCATAGCTTCATGTAACTCTGGCAACCGCAAGGAGCGGGTTTGAAGATCCATAAGCCCCGGATGTACCTGAAATTGTGCTCTCTGTTTATTTATTTTGATTTCCAACTTTGTCCGTTATTTATTTACTTTTTATTTCTTTATACACTGAAAAAAAACCTCTGCTAAAACCAACTAATTGCTATTAGTAAGTTGGAATTAGTAATTTCAAAGCAGGGGCGTGTTAAATTAATCAATATTATTGGGTTCTTTGAAGTATCCTGAAATGAGTTATATCAACTAACCGTCTATATTCTTATTTTTACTAATAGTAATGTTGTTTCAAGAAAATAATTAGTTGCATTAAGAATTCGAAATAGTTTGATTTACTATTTAGCAAGAAGCGCCGTAAAAGGTCAAGTTATGCAATTTGCATGACATCAGTTACTAATTGAAATGTTTGAATCCAGCATTTCATTTATTTGAGTTGAACAACTCAAAAATGTGAGTCTACTAATATTGAGTTAAATTTAGCCTTTCGCATGAAGCGCCGTAAAATGTCGAGTTGTCCATTTT
>VMOF01000320.1:148286-175329 GCA_011764245.1 Trialeurodes vaporariorum
TCTCATCAAGTACTTTAATTTTCTTGATAAAAAACACAACATTTTAAAACCTTGCAACTGCCCCATTTTGAGCTCAAAAATCTCGTAGGGTTCTTTTTTACACACCTCCGAAAAGTTGCTGTAACTCGGCGAATTTTCAACCAAATTAGCTAAACTATGGCTCGTTAGAAAGCTAATAGTATGAGCTATAATATCTCATAAACCACATTTCGATATGTTTAGTACTTTTCGAAATACAGACCAACTGACAGTTGTTTTGGGACAGCCTATGTAATCGAAGAAAGGGAGAGGGACTCGTGTATTACTAGCAGAGTTGGGCAGAATATGGTGGTAATCGATTGCACGATTTCATGGTCATCGGAGATGACTTTTTACCAGCCATCTATCATATTAGTAGGAGAAGATTTGGATCTAACCTAAAAGACCCTAAAGTTTACTATTTATCTAGTAAGAATAGGTACATTTAATTACCATCCAAAGGTTTGAGGATTACCGATCAGCCAGTAATCGTGAAATCAATTACGGTCGTTTTTGCTCGATTCTAATCACTAGGCAATTCTGGAAATGCACTGATTCCCTGGTAGCTTGATGGAAGTCTTCAAGCTTAATAAAACTCAAGAGGAAACTTCAGAACTCAAAGAACCGGCAATCGGGATTTTGACAACGTAAAATAGATTCAGCTTGCGTTTACACAAAATGTGACCCAATCTGTGAAAAGGGACCTTATCTTCCGGATTCTGAAAACTGAGCTATTAGGACCACTGCATAGAGGACATTCAGACGAGCATTTTGACATAAAGTTGACCCCAAAAGCTCAAAAATTGACCGAGTTATGGCAGCTGACAGAAAAGGGACCTTAACTTCCCCGTGTTAAATTGCATAAGGAAGTTAAGGCCCCTTTTCTGAATTTTGACATGCTCTCAAACAAGTACCCGTAGCGCGTTCTGTGGTCACTAAAATGAACTAATTCTCATTGCTAGTTACTTTTAGTCCGTCAAAACAGCGTTTTCGAATATTTTGACTTTTTTCACTTAAAATCGCTCTCCTGAAAAATTTTGTTCCGGAAGATAAGGTCCCTTTTCACAGATTGGGTCACAAATATAGGTAATGGGCAACAACATTTAACATTGTAAGTATGTACAAGTTGTGAATTTAAGTGTGCGAGCTTGAGTTGATATTCCTACTAGAACATGCAAGAAAAATAAACAACGAGCACACCAAGGAAACAAAGTGATGAAGACTAAAGAGGTAATTTTGGACTGTTCTGGATAAAAATTGAAAACACATGTAAGAGGTTATGGGTTATGCTCTGCTTTCACAAATGTACACTGAAAAATAAATAAATTAAAAAAAAATTAATAAAACATAAGAAAATAAATAAGAAATAGAATAAAATAGATAAAATATAAAAATATAAATCAAAAATAAAAAAAAATAAAAAAATATTTTGATACATGGTTAAATAATAAACATGAGCTGATGAACTTATGGATATTTTTATAAATAATGAAGGAACAAACTATTGAATGTGAATCGGATATTATAAAAAAAGAGATGGTAGGTTACATAAGGAATTATGAACAAATAAAATTATAAATACAATAACTCAAAGATTTGAAAAAATAAATGTATTTTCAAAATTCGCTTGCATTTTTGCGTAAATAACTAATACAGGCTGTCGAGCTCCGTGCACAGGTGCCGCAGACCTAGGTATCCCTTAGATAAGTAACAAATAATTATAACCAAAAAAGTCTGTCAACCTATCAATATCGAAGAGTCTTACGGTAAGAAATAAAACATGTCAAACCCCCTAAACGTGAATCATTAATCATTAAAATAGTAAAGTATCAGTTAAGTCATTGTTGTGCATTAAGTGCTCAACACAGGCTCCCTTGAAGTTTGCTTCAAAGTTTGCTTCAAAGTTTCACACGTGTTTTCCTCGGAAAGTTATCACGTTTTTCGCCACTTTCACGGCACCATGACTTGTCCAATTATTTTTGCGAATTGCGTCCGTAAAACTTCATTTTTACGAAGATTTTACGGAGCCTCGAAACACCTATGGTTTTCTGCCGCTTAGCATCAGTAAAACTTACGTTTTCTCAAGTTTTCCCCGATACTTTTACGTCCGTTAAAATGCAGCTTTATAGCAGTAAAACTCCTGTTTCACGGGAATTTACAGCTTTCCGTTGCTCCGTTTTCCCTCCGCGATACTTCTTTTTTACTGAAGGTAAAGTGCCGTCAATACGACGCTGACGTTTTTCCTTCGTAATACGGGAGCTAAGCAGTGGGATTTGGGCCGTAAAAGTCACGTTTACGGCATGTTCAGTAAAACATCCGTTTAACGTCATACGATGACGTCATCAGTCATCATAACAGGAGTTCTGCTAACGCAGCAGCGCACGCTGCTTGATACAACGTCACGCACTAACTATATGTATAAGAACAAGATCGCCGCATTACGCGCGATCTTCCGGATTCTTATCGGAACACCGTGCAGTCGCGTTACACTGACAAGACTACTGTTGCATCAACTCACCAATAGGTGGCGCGCGCTCCTCCGCCATTGAAAATAATTATGTATCTCATTTATTCACCATTACTATTTATTTTTCTGCTTATTATTTTCCACTAATCATATTTGACATAATTAGGTCGACCCTTACCTATTCCTGATCATATTAATCTAATTATGCATTTACTTACCTTTCCAACCTACTTAAACTTCTTTTCTCACATTTGCAAGCATTTTCCTATTTAATGGAGTCTTCCCCTAGGAAACCCACTTCAACTGTGCTCAGTGTCCAATCAGGGTGGTAAGATTAATAGATTTACTTCCGAAAGTCTATCGATCATGATAATCTTTTTGTTGAGAGATATACATATATGTAGCATACAATAGAAGGAACGGGAATTTTGGCGTAGAATTTGCGGTCATCCCCAATCCTCATATTTATTTACATAAATCCTGATACTTACTAGAGTCTCCAAACATTTGACACATGGCTTCAAAACACTCAGTTTAGCAACTCCCGCCATGCTAAATTCGGAATTCCAAAAATGCTGAATTACCGTTTGATACGATTAGTCTCGAAGTTTCTGTTCTGCGAAAATCGCAGGATAGAAATGCTGATTCAGCAATTTTTGTTCTGCGAAAATCGCAATCTTGCTATTACTGTCTCAGCAGATCTTTGGTTTGCCGTCCTAGCAGTTGACTTGTAAGCCGGGTTTTTAACAGAACAAAACTGCTAATCTAGCAGCGCGCGCTGTTATTTCAGCATTTCTTTTTTTTCAGTGATAAATAACACGGAGCAATAGTTATTTTCTCGTTCATTATTTCTCAGCAAAAAGGACATTTGAGAACAAACTAAAGGATGGTCAGAAAACTAGTCGTATTTAGCTCTCATAGAAGACCAAGTTTTTTTTTTAAATCGGACGCGGATTTATAACTTCAAAATTAGATTGAAAGTCGCAAGTTCCCAGTCCTTTTTCTTACGGACAAACATCCGTAACAAACATCTTTTGTTTACGGTCCTTTTGTTGTTTTTGGTTTGTTTTGTTTGTTTTTTGTTTTGTTTGTCCTTTTGTTTTGTTTACATGGACTAACAGTGACTGGATAAACCAGCCACTGTATTTTGCTTAGATGCTCAGCGCTGAGAGACCGCAGCGGCTTCCCTGCGAATTAAAGTAGTTCCTCAAACTGCTGTTAAGAGCGCTAGGGTCTGGCTGAGCTGGACTAACCAATGACTCAGCATGGTCCTTTTTCTTCTTACTACTGAATACTGATCACTTTTTCATTTCCTTATTTTGCGGGATATAATATATCGTTGACTGTCTTTTTACTAAAGGGGTTTCCTCGCTATTCTCTTCCTCCTGACAGCTTCCTTTCCTCGCATTTACACCTCGAGAATTCGCGCATCCATTCATTTCTACAAACAAATGAATGGATCGCGGGATCTTTGCATTAGGAACAGCTGTGAATAACGATGTGGGATCAGTCTAAACGAACTTAATGGACGGTACCACGTCAGTAAAAAACAGTCGTGAAATCCCAGCAAAAAACGCCTGGCGGTGTGCTAAGGTGAACGGAAAGTCAGAGCATATCCATATTGTTCGTTCGAATAACCAACTCCTTCTTCACCCCAAAAACGATCCCGGAATCTTTTCGTTTCTGATCTGATGATACTGCATCTCAAAAACTTGACTTCGTTCCGATTCATGCTCTACAGGCACAGTGATTTCAGGAACAAAAAGTCCTTTGATTCTCTTCGCCCTCTCTCTCTGACAAATACAATGGATGATAAAATCGCATTCAATTCGACGGTTATGCTTTTCCACGTACACCCACTTTTTTGAGCTAGGTAATAACGGATCAGTTTTTATCGAAATTAATTCGAAAGGAGAGGAGGGAGGGAGGAAAGGGGGAAAGGGAGGGAGACTTGCCGTGACTTTTTTGGGATGTGAGTATTGATGTGTGTACAGAACCTTCATCTTATGTAAATTGAGTGATCACGCACAGAGCAAGCAAGGGCCATCCAGAACACACTTGTGATTGAGGCAATAAACGAGGAGGGTGGCATTTCCTAGAATTATTAGTTTTAAATTGTACTAGGACTTTGGACCGGAATAATTTATTTTATCGGATTTTCTGAGGAGGAGGGTTGCGCCACACTGAGAAAATTCTCTCGGTCGTGTCTACCAACCGGTTCGGTGGAACATTTTTCAGTCGTGGCTACTGAATTTACGGTGATGACAACCGTAACTTCTGTAGTTTCTACGAATGGCAAAAACAGCGATGGTACTCACTACTGACGCACTTCAGTAGCACCTGATGACAACCTGTATCATGATAGCCTCTACTGTAATTACCGCAACACTGTTGGAGACTCAAATTCGTTGTAGTCTCTACTGATACTACGATTCTAAGTGCCCAGGTGTAAATATTTAGGCACTCTACTTATAGGCCTATGAGAGAATTCGTCGACAAGGTTCAGTGGAAAACCGTACGATGCTGAGTTTCAGCGGAGACCTCATTCGCGGCTCACGGCCATTAGAAAGTGAGAAACGCTTCGCGAAAATACGGTGGAGCGCTCTCGCGGTGGAAGCCGCATACTTCTCAGACTCGCTGGCGCGCGATTGCCACAAATAAAACTAAATATCGATCCTACTCATTCACTTGTGCACCTATCAAAATCATTCATTTACCGCAATCTGGGTCATATAATTGCTCACTCATTCATTGACTCATTTTTATAAATAAATTAATTTCACTCCTATAAAAACCCTCAAAAGTCACCAGAACTCGCGCGCAACAGCATTTATCGTTTGAATGGCACGAAATAGATGTCCCGAGCAGTTGTGTAGTGCCTAGTGACTCTAGAACGACTGCTTCGAACTACCCACAGACTAACGAACGTTTCATGAAAAGTCATTGCCGTATGGCCGACCCATCTCTTAAGATTCATCTTGTTCAGGAAGTAATTTAGATTCTTTCGTTGGACCAAAATGATTGTCAGCGAAGGGTACACGAGTTTTCTTCTCTAATAAATGAGAAAAAAGATGTTTTCAAAGCAGCAGCGAATTTAATTGAATACCATTAGTGTCCCCCAATACAAACTAAATCCATCTACCCACAACGGCTCCCTCTACCGAATATATTATGACCGCTCAATTTATGGTCACCATAAGGTCATAAGTTCTGTGATGGCCATCAGATGTTCAGTAGCGGCGACCGTAAAGTTCGGGAGTGGCTATCATATGTTCGGTAGTGGCTATCATAGGTTCGGTAGTGGCTATCATAGGTTCGGTAGTGGCTATCATAGGTTCGGTAGTGGCTATCATAGGTTCGGTAGTGGCTATCAAAGGTTCGGTAGTGGCTATCATAGGTTCAGTAGCGGCCACCATAGGTTCAGTAGCGGCTGTCACAGTTTTCGATAGCGGGTACTAAAGTTTATCAGTAGTGGCTATTGTAATTTGTTGGGTGCCATATCTATCGTGAATTTCAGTAGCCACTATCAGTGAATAGTTGCCACGACCGAGAGAATTTTCTCAGTGCACTACGATGCCTCCCCTAAATTCACCCCTAACATCAAGGTGCAAAGACAAGGTGTTACATTGCATAGCCATTCGTCTATTAGTCACGGCAAGTCTTCCTCCCTTTCCCCCTTTACCCCCCCCCCCCTCCTCTCCTTCCGAATTAATATCGATGAAAACTGATCCGTTATTACCTAACTCAACAAAGTGGGTGTACGTGGAAAAGCATAACCGTCGAATTGAAGGCGATTTTATCATCCATTGTATTTGTCAGAGAGAGAGAGAGAGAGAGAGAGAGAGAGAGAGAGAGAGAGAGAGAGAGAGGAGAGAGAGAGAGAGAGGGGGGGAGAGAGAGATGAGAATCAAAGGATTTCTCGTTCCTGATATCACTGTGTCTGTAGAGCATGAATCGGAACAAAGTCGAGTTTTTGAGATGCAGTATCGTCAGAACAGAAACGAAAATATTCCGGGATCGTTTTTGGGGTGAAGAAAGAGTTGGCATTTCGAACGAACAAGATGATATGCTCTGACTTTCCGTTCACCTTAGCACGCCGCCAAGCGTTTTTTGCTGGGATATTATTGGACACGTGTTTGGCCGTTTTTCAAAATTCGCAGCCGTTTTCGGAAAAACCGCAGTGGGATTTTTTTTCTTAACACACTGTATAAAAACCTAAGGAGTCTCGGGACAAAATTTTTCTAGGGACATTTTCCGAATTCTTCAGATTTTTTTCGTTTTCTGGCATTTCTGTGTGCACCCGGAAGAGGCGTGACTAATTGCCGACCTGGCGACGCGACGGGGGGTAAATGAGCCGAGAGATGGGAGAGCTTCCTCCGCCAGCCCGATCGGCTAGCCGCGCCGGACCCTTGAATCAAAGAATAGGTACTTAATATTTATTCTATGTTTGAATCCAACCCCTCCCCCCCCCACGCACCCTCTCTTTCTATGCTGTTTTCTCAACTTCATACCTCAATCATAGTTTGCATGTTGATAGTTAACAATTTAGGCGGCGCGCAGCACCGCCATGCAGGCGCGAAGCGCCTCCGGGGGTTGGGCCGCGGAGCGGTGAGGGGGCGAAGCCCCATAGTATAAATAATAAAGTTGATCATAGGTGCTGATCATTAAAGTAGCTAGTTGCAAACTATCTTGTCCAAAAATAGATAATCAGATTGGAAGAACGCGAGGAAGGTAATAAATTATAACTTCTGCACTTCTGCACCGTGTATTGTGAATGTAAATTAAGAGGCTGTATGTATAAATAATATATTAAAAGGCAAATGGAGATTAGAACTTAAAATGATGCTTTTCGGAGAGTAATTAGCGACGAAGCAAAACCAAAACGTTTCACAGTTGATGCGCACAGAGACAAAAACATATAAACAAAATTTCTTTTAGTTGAGTATGGACTAAATAAAACTCAAGATCTTATGCTGCATATCTCTTTTTTGATATCAAAAGTAATTGATTTGCGCTACAATTAGAGCTTTCTGCGCAGGTTCTTTTTGTCCCTTAAACATTTTTTTGTTCAAATTTTTACCAGAAAACTCATTTGGAAAAAAAAAAAAATGTACACTGCATCAATGGAATCTACTGAAAAGGGCATAGTTAAAAAACCGGCTTCGGTATTCCGCAGGTAATTCTTCTTTCGGTAATTCTAAATTATAAACCCTGGAATTTTACTGCTCGGTCAACAGTTTCGAGGCCCAGCGGCGCGGCGTGATTTTCTGCGTTCTTCGCAAAGAATTAATTTATTGAGGACTCTTAACACTAGAACGCCCAACGTCCCATTTTTGGGACCGATCAAAATTAAAAGTTGTCTCACGAGCTTCCTGCTTAACGCAGGGCCCTGAAATTTTATGACTTTTCATCATTTTAGGAGTACCCCCTGACCACCAAGTTTCATCGAAATCCGCCCCTTCCTTCAAGAGAAAAAAGCGGTTCTACCTTTAACGCCCACGTCCCATTTTTGGGACAAGTGTTGTATTTGCGGTTTTAAGCCAGTGAAAAGGATTGAACTTCTTGTAAATGTCTCAATGACGTAAATGGCTGAAACAAACAGTTTTTGAACATCAAGGGAGGGCTCCCTCCCGATCACCTTCTCCTCCCCTCCCCCTCAATCTAGCGAACTTTCCCCTTCTCCCCTCATCAGGACCAGTAACTTTCATCAGAGAACAGTGCCGGGAGTCGCGTGCGAGTGGAGTCGATTCCTCTCCAACAGACCAGGAATGAGCCACTGTTCTCTTATCTAATTTTATGTAGATACCGTGCTCCATTGAGCCAGAATATTTTTTAGCGTTCAGAAACCAGGAATGATATAATATGAACTTCTTTGAGAGTACCGTCCCGAAGAAATTCCTGGTTACTCTCATTAGTTCCGTTGTCTTCAATTCCTCCTATTTTCTATTAGAAAAATTCTGCTCATTTCCCTTTTGATTATTTATTCTTGGGCATAATGGGGCTCTTGCAAACTTTTGCTATAGGAGATGGAAGAGTTGATTCTTGCATAAAAACCTGTCAAAATGATGATAAGTACACTAAAAAATCACAAAATTCACTCTCAGAATTGGACTTAATGGCGGAGCGACGCAGGTATCATGGGAGAGTCCTACATCTAAAATGAAATACATCTCTGTGTTTCCGTAGAGAAAGCGACATTATAGACAGGAATCTCTCATGATACCTGCGTTGATCCGCCATTACAAACTTGCCTTTATCGCAGTTATGTGAAATTATTACTAAATTTTATACTTTTACAATGTGGTTTTCGTGATTTTTGCTGGTTTTACATCATAATAAACTATTCATTTGATCACAGCAAAAGTTTGCAAGAGCTTCATTGTTTCTAACACTGGTAGACCAAAATCTTGTGAAAACAACTCAATCAAAAAACAAACGAAAAAAAAAAAAAAAAAAAAAAATCGCAAGAAGGTAAGCTTTGTATTCCCCCCCCTTTTTTTTCCCTCTCTTCTAATTCTCCCTCGCAATTGCGAGAACTATTTTTCATCATAAATAGAAGTGTTGAGAATGGAAAGTGAACCTTACAGGACGAATGGGACTCTTGCAAACTTTTGCTATAGGGAATTGAGGAGTTGATTCTTGCTCGTAAACCTGTAAAAATGACGATGTGCACACTAAAAATCGCAAACTCCATACTCTCAGAATCGGGCTTAATGGCGGAGAGACGCAGGTATCATGAGAGATTCCCATTTAAATTGAGATATATCTCTGTGTTTCCTTAGAGAAAGTGACTAATTACACAGGAATCTCCCATGATATCTGCGTTGAGCCGCCGCGCCATCGCCATTACGAACTTGCCGTTATAGCAGTTATGTGAGTTTATTTCTGAATTTTAGACTTACTACAAGTGGTTTTTGTGATTTCTGCTGGTTTAAACATCAAAACGGACTATTCATTTGCTCACAGTAAAAGTTTGCAAAAGCCCCATTTGTGTCATTTTAGGTTGTGTGTAAAATTACCGTGAGATGATCTTATGCATTTTTTGGGATAAAATATCGTGAAAGGGGAAGCTGAAATGAGGGGGAGGCTAGGGGGCGAAGGGAGAGGGTATTTATCAAAGCATACATACAGCAGGCCCATGGATATAAGTGCACGGTTTAATGTTTTACGTACTTTTATTAGGGATCGAAAGAACAAAATTATAGCAAAATAGTAAACTAATGCCCCTTCATTTGCCTGAATAGGCAATAAAACTGCTTGAAACAAAGTAGAAATTTCGTACAATTAGTCTCACAAAAATTATAAGTCCAAATAACACTTTGATCGATAACATATAAAATAACATTCTGCACTTTACAGCACTGTCCCAATTTTGGGACGCTGGGCGTTTTAGGTAGGGGCATAAGCCCGGGCGTTCTAGTGTTAAAACGGTGGTGGCACATTTCCGCCGGAGCATCGCCAATTTTATATTCACAGTCAGTGGGGAAAATCACTTAAAAACAATCAGTTTGTACTCTTTCATCCCTCTGCTTTTTCAGATTCCCTGTGTTTGTCAACACCGAGAAAAACGTTTCTAGACACAGAGGATCTTAAAGTACCTCGTTCAAAAGTTGTATCAATTCAAACAAAGTATAGAGGTGAAAGACGTCCTGAATTTGTCTTTAGATCGAAGCTCGCTTATCAAAAAGACTTGCGTCAATCTCGGGATTGCGGGTGCGGTGCATCATAAGGCAAATTTGCGAATACTAACTAAACTTTGATGATGATTAGATATATTACGTATTATTGATTCTACTTATGTTTCTACTACTACTGGAGCTCCTTTGTATCTGAAAAAAATTACATATCATTCGCATATTTGATCTCCCATATAACATGAGACCATTTAAGTGCCGCCGCGCCGCGCCGGCTCGAACAATGAGGCAGTCATGGATTCCCTCCTTTAAACCTATAAGTAAAACCATCGATGTTTTCATCGAGTCGCTGCGCTGTGCATCACCAAGAAACGGTCTTTTTTGCATACACTATTTTGAGGGCTACGAGTAACCAGTATCCCACCCAAAATTTAGGGATTTTTGACAAAAAATGGTTGGTTCTTTCCCTTAATGTACAGAACTTCCTCCTAAAGATAGTGATATTACTTGTTTTTACCCATGTCCAATCAGAATTATTTTCAAAAAATAGTTACACGCAGTCAGGGACAAATAGAGACGGAGCACTAAGCTAAAATACATGGGGAAGAATTGAGGCATGCCGAATTCTCGCGGATTCACCAAAATCGTCACATGGTGTTGAACGGTGAGCACTGCTGAGCACCCTCCGCCTCACTTCCCAGCCCCGCCCCGCTTATCCCCCCGTGTTTACAAATGTCACCGTTCAACATCATGCGACGATTTTTATGGGTCCGCGACAAACAGACGTGCCTCTGCTGCAGCCATATAGTTAGTGCTCCGTCTCTATTCGTCTCTGCACGCGCAGTGGAAAAAATATTGATAGCAATGAAGGTAACACCAAATCCACCAGCTCTTTTTTCTTCCTCCGACCGCGGAATGGCCGGAGCAGTTGACCATTCCGTGGAATGGCCGGAGCAGTTGACCATTCCGTGGAATGGCCGGTTTTTTGGCCAGTCCGCGGAATGGGCAGCCCGTTCCGCGGAATGGCCATGGTGAAATCACTAATCAGTCTCATTCCGCCAACGGGCCGACCATGAATTTCAACCGTAGCTGATGTAAGTAACGAATGTGTTTCGATGTGAAGAAGAGACTACTCTACGCATTTTAGATGAATGTTTCTAAATGCTCTTTCACTTTTACGAAGTAATATACGTTTTAAAAAGAAAAAAGTCAAAATTTTTTTACTATATTTGCATTTCACTCTCATTATCTTTTTTAAAATTATTATTTATCGACTCATTGAATTACTGCGTTCATCATAAAATCGCTCTCCTGAAAAATTTTGTTCCGGAAGATAAGGTCCCTTTTCACAGATTGGGTCACAAATATAGGTAATGGGCAACAACATTTAACATTGTAAGTATGTACAAGTTGTGAATTTAAGTGTGCGAGCTTGAGTTGATATTCCTACTAGAACATGCAAAAAAAATAAACAACGAGCACCCCAAAGGAAACAAAGTGATGAAGACTAAAGAGGTAATTTTGGACTGTTCTGGATAAAAATTGAAAACCATGTAAGAGGTTAGGGGTTATGCTCTGCTTTCACAAATGTACACTGAAAAATAAATAAATTAAAAAAAATTAATAAAACATAAGAAAAAAAAAAAAATAGAATAAAATAGATAAAATATAAAAATATAAATCAAAAAAAAAAAAAAAAAAAAAAATATTTTGATACATGGTTAAATAATAAACATGAGCTGATGAACTTATGGATATTTTTATAAATAATGAAGGAACAAACTATTGAATGTGAATCGGATATTATAAAAAAAGAGATGGTAGGTTACATAAGGAATTATGAAAAAATAAAATTAAAAATACAATAACTCAAAGATTTGAAAAAATAAATGTATTTTCAAAATTCGCTTGCATTTTTGCGTAAATAACTAATACAGGCTGTCGAGCTCCGTGCACAGGTGCCGCAGACCTAGGTATCCCTTAGATAAGTAACAAAAAATTATAACCAAAAAGTCTGTCAACCTATCACTATCGAAGAGTCTTACGGTAAAAAATAAAACATGTCAAACCCCCTAAACGTGAATCTTTAATCATTAAAATAGTAAAGTATCAGTTAAGTCATTGTTGTGCATTAAGTGCTCAACACAGGCTCCCTTGAAGTTTGCTTCAAAGTTTGCTTCAAAGTTTCACACGTGTTTTCCTCGGAAAGTTATCACGTTTTTCGCCACTTTCACGGCACCATGACTTGTCCAATTATTTTTGCGAATTGCGTCCGTAAAACTTCTTTTTTACGAAGATTTTACGGAGCCTCGAAACACCTATGGTTTTCTGCCGCTTAGCATCAGTAAAACTTACGTTTTCTCAAGTTTTCCCCGATACTTTTACGTCCGTTAAAATGCAGCTTTATAGCAGTAAAACTCCTGTTTCACGGGAATTTACAGCTTTCCGTTGCTCCGTTTTCCCCCCCGCGATACTTCTTTTTTACTGAAGGTAAAGTGCCGTCAATACGACGCTGACTTTTTTCCTTCGTAATACGGGAGCTAAGCAGTGGGATTTGGGCCGTAAAAGTCACGTTTACGGCATGTTCAGTAAAACATCCGTTTAACGTCATACGATGACGTCATCAGTCATCATAACAGGATTTTCTGCTAACGCAGCAGCGCACGCTGCTTGATACAACGTCACGCACTAACTATATGTATAAGAACAAGATCGCCGCATTACGCGCGATCTTCCGGATTCTTATCGGAACACCGTGCAGTCGCGTTACACTGACAAGACTACTGTTGAAATCAACTCACCAATAGGTGGCGCGCGCTCCTCCGCCATTGAAAATAATTATGTATCTCATTTATTCACCATTACTATTTATTTTTCTGCTTATTATTTTCCACTAATCATTTTGACATAATTAGGTCGACCCTTACCTATTCCTGATCATATTAATCTAATTATGCATTTACTTACCTTTCTAACCTACTTAAACTTCTTTTCTCACATTTGCAAGCATTTTCCTATTTAATGGAGTTTTCCCCCTAGGAAACCCACTTCAACTGTGCTCAGTGTCCAATCGGGGTTTAAGATTAATAGATTTACTTCCGAAAGTCTATCGATCATGATAATCTTTTTGTTGAGAGATATACATATATGTAGCATACAATAGAAGGAACGGGAATTTTGGCGTAGAATTTGCGGTCATCCCCAATCCTCATATTTTTTTACATAAATCCTGATACTTACTAGAGTCCCCAAAACTTTTGACACATGGCTTCAAAACACTCAGTTTAGCAACTCCCGCTATGCTAAATTCGGAATTCCAAAAATGCTGAATTACCGTTTGATACGATTAGTCTCGAAGTTTCTGTTCTGCGAAAATCGCAGGATAGAAATGCTGATTCAGCAATTTTTGTTCTGCGAAAATCGCAATCTTGCTACTACTGTCTCAGCAGATCTTTGGTTTGCCGTCCTAGCAGTTGACTTGTAAGCCGGGTTTTTAACAGAACAAAACTGCTAATCTAGCAGCGCGCGCTGTTATTTCAGCATTTCTTTTTTTTCAGTGATAAATAACACGGAGCAATAGTTTTTTCTCGTTCATTTTTTCTCAGCAAAAAGGACATTTGAGAAAAAACTAAAGGATGGTCAGAAAACTAGTCGTATTTAGCTCTCATAGAAGACCAATTTTTTTTTTTAAATCGGACGCGGATTTATAACTTCAAAATTAGATTGAAAGTCGCAAGTTCCCAGTCCTTTTGCTTACGGACAAACATCCGTAAAAACATCTTTTGTTTACGGTCCTTTTTTTTGGTTTTTGGTTTGTTTTTTTTGTTTTTTGTTTTGTTTGTCCTTTTGTTTTGTTTACATGGACTAACAGTGACTGGATAAACCAGCCACTGTATTTTGCTTAGATGCTCAGCGCTGAGAGACCGCAGCGGCTTCCCTGCGAATTAAAGTAGTTCCTCAAACTGCTGTTAAGAGCGCTAGGGTCTGGCTGAGCTGGACTAACCAATGACTCAGCATGGTCCTTTTTCTTCTTACTACTGAATACTGATCATTTTTTCATTTCCTTATTTTGCGGGATATAATATATCGTTGACTGTCTTTTTACTAAAGGGGTTTCCTCGCTATTCTCTTCCTCCTGACAGCTTCCTTTCCTCGCATTTACACCTCGAGAATTCGCGCATCCATTCATTTCTACAAACAAATGAATGGATCGCGGGATCTTTGCATTAGGAACAGCTGTGAATAACGATGTGGGATCAGTCTAAACGAACTTAATGGACGGTACCACGTCAGTAAAAAACAGTCGTGAAATCCCAGCAAAAAACCCCTGGCGGTGTGCTAAGGTGAACGGAAAGTCAGAGCATATCCATATTGTTCGTTCGAATAACCAACTCCTTCTTCACCCCAAAAACGATCCCGGAATTTTTCGTTTCTGATCTGATGATACTGCATCTCAAAAACTTGACTTCGTTCCGATTCATGCTCTACAGGCACAGTGATTTCAGGAAAAAAAAGTCCTTTGATTCTCTTCGCCCTCTCTTTTGACAAATACAAGGGATGAAAAAATCGCATTCAATTCGACGGTTATGCTTTTCCACGTACACCCACTTTTTTGAGCTAGGTAATAACGGATCATTTTTTATCAAAATTTAATTCGAAAGGAGAGGAGGGAGGGGGGAAAAGGGGGAAAAAGGGAGGGAGACTTGCCGTGACTTTTTTGGGATGTGAGTATTGATGTGTGTACAGAACCTTCATCTTATGTAAATTGAGTGATCACGCACAGAGCAAGCAAGGGCCATCCAAAACACACTTGTGATTGAAGCAATAAACGAGGAGGGTGGCATTTCCTAGAATTATTAGTTTTAAATTGTACTAGGACTTTGGACCGGAATAATTTATTTTATCGGATTTTCTGAGGAGGACGGTTGCGCCACACTGAAAAAATTTCTCTCGGTCGTGTCTACCAACCGGTTCGGTAGAACATTTTTCAGTCGTGGCTACTGAATTTACGGTGATGACAACCGTAACTTCTGTAGTTTCTACGAATGGCAAAAACAGCGATGGTACTCACTACTGACGCACTTCAGTAGCACCTGATGACAACCTGTATCATGATAGCCTCTACTGTAATTACCGCAACACTGTTGGAGACTCAAATTCGTTGTAGTCTCTACTGATACTACGATTCTAAGTGCCCAGGTGTAAATATTTAGGCACTCTACTTATAGGCCTATGAGAGAATTCGTCGACAAGGTTCAGTGGAAAACCGTACGATGCTGAGTTTCAGCGGAGACCTCATTCGCGGCTCACGGCCATTAGAAAGTGAGAAACGCTTCGCGAAAATACGGTGGAGCGCTCTCGCGGTGGAAGCCGCATACTTCTCAGACTCGCTGGCGCGCGATTGCCACAAATAAAACTAAATATCGATCCTACTCATTCACTTGTGCACCTATCAAAATCATTCATTTACCGCAATCTGGGTCATATAATTGCTCACTCATTCTTTAAACCTCATTTTTAAATAAATTAATTTCACTCCTATAAAAACCCTAAAAAGTCACCAGAACTCGCGCGCAACAGCATTTATCGTTTGAATGGCACGAAATAGATGTCCCGAGCAGCTGTGTAGTGCCTAGTGACTCTAGAACGACTGCTTCGAACTACCCACAGACTAACGAACGTTTCATGAAAAGTCATTGCCGTATGGCCGACCCATCTTTTAAAATTCATCTTGTTCAGGAAGTAATTTAGATTCTTTCGTTGGACCAAAATGATTGTCAGCGAAGGGTACACGAGTTTTCTTCTCTAATAAATGAGAAAAAAGATGTTTTCAAAGCAGCAGCGAATTTAATTGAATACCATTAGTGTCCCCCAATACAAACTAAATCCATCTACCCACAACGGCTCCCTCTACCGAATATATTATGACCGCTCAATTTATGGTCACCATAAGGTCATAAGTTCTGTGATGGCCATCAGATGTTCAGTAGCGGCGACCGTAAAGTTCGGGAGTGGCTATCATATGTTCGGTAGTGGCTATCATAGGTTCGGTAGTGGCTATCATAGGTTCGGTAGTGGCTATCATAGGTTCGGTAGTGGCTATCATAGGTTCGGTAGTGGCTATCAAAGGTTCGGTAGTGGCTATCATAGGTTCAGTAGCGGCCACCATAGGTTCAGTAGCGGCTGTCACAGTTTTCGATAGCGGGTACTAAAGTTTATCAGTAGTGGCTATTGTAATTTGTTGGGTGCCATATCTATCGTGAATTTCAGTAGCCACTATCAGTGAATAGTTGCCACGACCGAGAGAATTTTCTCAGTGCACTACGATGCCTCCCCTAAATTCCCCCCTAACATCAAGGTGCAAAGACAAGGTGTTACATTGCATAGCCATTCGTCTATTAGTCACGGCAAGTCTTCCCCCCTTTTCCCCCCTTTCCCCCCCCCCCCCTCCTCCCCTTTCCGAATTAATATCGATGAAAACTGATCCGTTATTACCTAACTCAACAAAGTGGGTGTACGTGGAAAAGCATAACCGTCGAATTGAAGGCGATTTTATCATCCATTGTATTTGTCAGAGAGAGAGAGAGAGAGAGAGAGAGAGAGAGAGAGAGAGAGAGAGGGGGGGAGAGAGAGATGAGAATCAAAGGATTTCTCGTTCCTGATATCACTGTGTCTGTAGAGCATGAATCGGAACAAAGTCGAGTTTTTGAGATGCAGTATCGTCAGAACAGAAACGAAAATATTCCGGGATCGTTTTTGGGGTGAAGAAAGAGTTGGCATTTCGAACGAACAAGATGATATGCTCTGACTTTCCGTTCACCTTAGCACGCCGCCAAGCGTTTTTTGCTGGGATATTATTGGACACGTGTTTGGCCGTTTTTCAAAATTCGCAGCCGTTTTCGGAAAAACCGCAGTGGGATTTTTTTTCTTAACACACTGTATAAAAACCTAAGGAGTCTCGGGACAAAATTTTTCTAGGGACATTTTCCGAATTCTTCAGATTTTTTTCGTTTTCTGGCATTTCTGTGTGCACCCAGAAGAGGCGTGACTAATTGCCGACCTGGCGACGCGACGGGGGGTAAATGAGCCGAGAGATGGGAGAGCTTCCTCCGCCAGCCCGATCGGCTAGCCGCGCCGGACCCTTGAATCAAAGAATAGGTACTTAATATTTATTCTATGTTTGAATCCAACCCCCCCCCCCCCCACGCACCCTCTCTTTCTATGCTGTTTTCTCAACTTCATACCTCAATCATAGTTTGCATGTTGATAGTTAACAATTTAGGCGGCGCGCAGCACCGCCATGCAGGCGCGAAGCGCCCCCGGGGGGTTGGGGGCCGCGGAGCGGTGAGGGGGCGAAGCCCCATAGTATAAATAATAAAGTTGATCATAGGTGCTGATCATTAAAGTAGCTAGTTGCAAACTATCTTGTCCAAAAATAGATAATCAGATTGGAAGAACGCGAGGAAGGTAATAAATTATAACTTCTGCACTTCTGCACCGTGTATTGTGAATGTAAATTAAGAGGCTGTATGTATAAATAATATATTAAAAGGCAAATGGAGATTAGAACTTAAAATGATGCTTTTCGGAGAGTAATTAGCGACGAAGCAAAACCAAAACGTTTCACAGTTGATGCGCACAGAGACAAAAACATATAAACAAAATTTCTTTTAGTTGAGTATGGACTAAATAAAACTCAAGATCTTATGCTGCATATCTTTTTTTTGATATCAAAAGTAATTGATTTGCGCTACAATTAGAGCTTTCTGCGCAGGTTTTTTTTTGTCCCTTAAACTTTTTTTTGTTAAAATTTTTACCAGAAAACTCATTTGGAAAAAAAAAAAATGTACACTGCATCAATGGAATCTACTGAAAAGGGCATAGTTAAAAAACCGGCTTCGGTATTCCGCAGGTAATTCTTCTTTCGGTAATTCTAAATTATAAACCCTGGAATTTTACTGCTCGGTCAACAGTTTTGAGGCCCAGCGGCGCGGCGTGATTTTCTGCGTTCTTCGCAAAGAATTAATTTATTGAGGACTCTTAAAACGGTGGTGGTACATTTCCGCCGGAGCATCGCCAATTTTATATTCACAGTCAGTGGGGAAAATCACTTAAAAACAATCAGTTTGTACTCTTTCATCCCTCTGCTTTTTTTAGATTCCCTGTGTTTGTCAACACCGAGAAAAACGTTTCTAGACACAGAGGATCTTAAAGTACCTCGTTCAAAAGTTGTATCAATTCAAACAAAGTATAGAGGTGAAAGACGTCCTGAATTTGTCTTTAGATCGAAGCTCGCTTATCAAAAAGACTTGCGTCAATCTCGGGATTGCGGGTGCGGTGCATCATAAGGCAAATTTGCGAATACTAACTAAACTTTGATGATGATTAGATATATTACGTATTATTGATTCTACTTATGTTTCTACTACTACTGGAGCTCCTTTTTATCTGAAAAAAATTACATATCATTCGCATATTTGATCTCCCATATAACATGAGACCATTTAAGTGCCGCCGCGCCGCGCCGGCTCGAACAATGAGGCAGTCATGGATTCCCTCCTTTAAACCTAAAGTAAAACCATCGATGTTTTCATCGAGTCGCTGCGCTGTGCTCACCAAGAAACGGTCTTTTTTGCATACACTATTTTGAGGGCTACGAGTAACCAGTATCCCACCCAAAAATTTTGGGATTTTTGACAAAAAATGGTTGGTTCTTTCCCTTCATGTACAGAACTTCCTCCTAAAAATAGTGATATTACTTGTTTTTACCCCTGTCCAATCAGAATTATTTTCAAAAAAAAGTTACACGCAGTCAGAGACAAATAGAGACGGAGCACTAAGCTAAAATACATGGGGAAGAATTGAGGCATGCCGAATTCTCGCGGATTCACCAAAATCGTCACATGGTGTTGAACCGTGAGCACTATTGAGCACCCTCCGCCTCACTTCCCAGCCCCGCCCCGCTTATCCCCCCGTGTTTACCAAATGTCACCGTTCAACATCATGCGACGATTTTTATGGGTCCGCGACAAACAGACGTGCCTCTGCTGCAGCCATATAGTTAGTGCTCCGTCTCTATTCGTCTCTGCACGCGCAGTGGAAAAAATATTGATAGCAATGAAGGTAACACCAAATCCACCAGCTCTTTTTTCTTCCTCCGACCGCGGAATGGCCGGAGCAGTTGACCATTCCGTGGAATGGCCGGAGGTTGACCATTCCGTGGAATGGCCGGTTTTTTTTTTCCAGTCCGCGGAATGGGCAGCCCGTTCCGCGGAATGGCCATGGTGAAATCACTAATCAGTCTCATTCCGCCAACGGGCCGACCATGAATTTCAACCGTAGCTGATGTAAGTAACGAATGTGTTTCGAAGTGAAGAAGAGACTACTCTACGCATTTTAGATGAATGTTTCTAAAAGCTCTTTCACTTTTACGAAGTAATATACGTTTTAAAAAGAAAAAAATCAAATTTTTTTTACTATATTTGCATTTCACCCCATTATCTTTTTTTAAAAATTTTTATTTATCGACTCATTGAATTACATGCGTTCATCATAATTTCACTCAGCCATTCATCTATCGATTTTTGTAAGTATTTGTTTTTTTAAATTTTTTCATTATTTACGCACTTATTAATGGATTATATTACAATATATCACACTGAAAAAAATAATATTGATGTCTTAGCAAAAACACACTTGCGATACTCGCAAAAAGCAAATATTGCTGAAGTAACAGTCTGCATTGCGGAAATGGCAAACATAATTCCGATTGTACCAAATCCACTTCACTCATTTTGCAAGTAAAAGCGTTTGCTAAAATAGCATTAGTAACGCTTGTAACTCTAGCCATATACATTGTGATGTTAGCAAAATGTCTGCTGAGTTAGAAAAAAATATTTCTAACGAAGCAAAATTTCTAAAGCTGTTTCCACAACGAGAATTGAAATGCATACATTTCAAAGCATTTCAATGGGGAACTTTGCCCCCCATATCTCGGAAACGGTGCGTATTCTCAAGCTGAAATTTTGACACGAGTATCAGGTCACCTTAGGGAGTAATTTAAGGCATATTTGGTCCAGGATTTCGAGGGGCGAAAAAAAGGGTCCAAATTTGGGCCTTTTTTGGCGAGGCTCTTTTTCATCTCTTTTTTAAAATTTATTAAAATCTCTTCCTTCTTCTATACTTAAAAATAAAATTTTTCTCTGTGGAAAACCCAACCAATTAAATTTTCTTGAAAAGTAAAATCGCCGTCAATACCCCATAGCCAAAATTTCACATTTTTTTTTAGGCCTCACAGCGCCTCAGAAAAAAATTTCAGGTCTAAAGCAAGGTTAAGATTAAAGTTTTTATGCTCTCTGACTTCGCGCCACATTTTCAGTGGCGCGTAGTTCAAAATCACTGCAGGCAAGATGGCCGACAAAAGCAGAAAAGTATTCTCTTTGCAGCAAACATTGGGTTGTTTTCTGCTTTTCTGCAGAGGGCAGCCCAATATTTTCTGCAAAGAGCATACGTTTTCTGCTTTTGTTGGCCATCTTGCCTGCAGTTATTTTGAACTGCGCGCCACTGAATTTGTGGCGCCAAGTCAGATGAGCATACCTCTTTAATCTATAACCTTGAGTCTAAAGGGGAATATTCTAAAAGAAATACCTACTTCCACGGTGGGGTTTGGTTTAAGTTAGATTAGGTTTTGGTTAGGTTAGGGTTTGATTAGGTTAGCAAATTACGTGGTTTTTCAGATTGCATGCACGGGCCGCTACTGGACCAAGGCCTTGTCCATGTAACCAAAAAAACGTTGAAACTTTTACATTGCGTCACTAGATGGAAGAACTTTTCGAGCCTAGTTCTGTCATTCTGGGATACTCGAATTAGCCAAAAAAAAATTTAAATTTTTTTTCAAATCGATCGCGATGGTTCATTTTTAATCCAACTTGCGTAGGATCAATGACTCCGGATGTTTGGATTCAGATCGCCAGGGGGTTTTTGTACCGAACAAGGTCACCGTAACATACAAACAGCGTCTGAAGAGTTCGTAAAAGGTCTGGATTCTGTCTTAAACGGGTCAACGAACGGACTAAGTCGGTGAATGTCGAAAAAAAAAAAAACGGTTGCTCTAGACAAACATTTTTCTTTGTTTTTTTTTTTACTAGGTAGAAAATTCTCAGCCCCTCTAATAGAACAAAAAAACCATTCAGTTCCTGTTTTCTTTTCTTGTTGTTTTTTTTTTTTTTTTTTTTTTTTTTTTTTTCAACTCCAGGCTCTGTGATGGATCCGATTTCTCTTCCCCCCCTATCCTCCTTCACTTGTTTGTAAAAGTATCGATGGTGCAGTGATGATTAGATTACTTTTTAATTGCTTCTACAGTAAGTTTCAGACAAAAAAAAGGTTAAAAAAATACACGCGTCCTCAAAATATTTTCGATTCTCTTACCCCCTACACTTTTTTTTCCCCAATTGCTTTTGTACACAGCTCTTAGAAAAATATACATTCTCAGAACGAGGTTTCTTATGCTTGATGTTGTAACCTATTCTCAATTAATCTTAAAATTTCTCAATTTATACTCTTAAAAGAGGTAGATCCATTAGTCTTCAAAAAGTTTGAGGTCGGACAAGAAAGTCACTCAGCTTCTAGGAAAATCAAAAAGATCTGTACCTAGATGTTTTTAACTGATTTTTGCCCCCATTCGGGATATGTTCCATTAAAAATTTAAAAAAATTTTATACAGAGTGTTTCAACCCACGACAGAGTTTCCAGATGGGGCCAGAAAACAACTGAGGACCAATAGTTGGGCCCAAACTGTAAGTGAACTTGGGAGAACTTTGGACCACTTTTAAAACCGGATCGATGTTAAGTGTAAATTTTGAATTAGGAACCTTCTACACGGGTTTAAAGTTGGGAAAATTGTATTCTCCATGTGATTTTATGAAATGTATGCAATCAATGATTGAGACAAACAATAATTAACACTGCAATCATAACAAATATTAAATAAAAGCCACGTAGTAATGAGAAAAATTGACCCAACTTTGAGCCTCTGTAGAATGTTTGAGATTGAAAAATCGGTATAATAATCAGCCCAAACCGGAATTTTTATATCGCGAGCTTTCAAATAATCCCAAGTTTTGTGGAAAAATACTTTTTTTTGTACTTTTAATGAATTTTTTAATGAAAACTCATTTTCCCATTTACTTCAAATACTTCAATGTATTTTCAAAAATTGTAGCACATACTGTGATCGTTTTTGCCTACCGATCGTTTTCAGCAGGCAGGCGCTATGTCCAGTCTGGATAGTATTAAACGTCTTCGGGTTATGGTCTTAAATGTTTGATGTGTGTTGTTTCCCCGAAAAATGTTGGACCTCACATTAGCACCGGAACCTGCGATGGTGAAAATATGCTTACTATCCACCCATTTTTGCATCGATGCACGCAGCTCGCGATGTTTCATTTCCATTTTTGGGTTGCTTTAGTAACTAAAAGATGTGGGTAAATAATTCATTTATTTCACCGTCTAACCCAATTTAAATTGATTACGTTTAATTCACGCTCAGATAAGTACATTAAAAAACAACAGCTATTAATTAATGATGTTATCAAAATAAATTATAATTAAACGATTAACGAAAACACACAGCAATAACAATAAATCGATCAGCCCTGCCCCCCCTCCACCCTAAATCCAATACTTCAAATAGGGACGCCCATTTTCTGTTGGATGATTAAAAAGACGATAAAGTCTGAGACTTTTAGCACAAATCGGAAGTCGATGTCGTTTTTAGTTTTTGATTTATCTAAGTTAAAAGCTTGATATGGACCCATTTTCAAAAATTCGCATCTCCCTTTTTTATTTTAAATTATCCAAATTTAAAAATGTTGGGTCCAAAATGCTCTACAGAACAAGTTTTTTCCAGCCAAAAATACAAATTTTCCTAAATAGTTAATTGAAGGGCGTTTTTGAGCCCATAGTTTTTTTTTTACAATTTTGAAATTTGCAGAGGTTGTACGATAAAGAACGACTTACGAATTTCAAAAAACGCTGAAACATGGGTTCACATATTTTAAGGGGTGCACCTTTTCAGGGGGTCAAAACCTCTGAGGCTCCCCAGGGGGGAAGGGTGGTGGCCGGTGGGGTGGGGGTCATGGCCCCCCAAATTTGACAATTTCAAATGATATATCATAAAATCCTACTGTGTGTTACATCGTGAGAAAGGACATGTCATGCCAAACATTTTGGCTCAAACCGGAAGTCGATACCGTTTTTCGTTCTCGAGATATGGGAGGTCAAACGAACCCTAGAATGGGAGCTGCGAATTATTGAAATATGATCACCATCGAACTTGGAACTTCGATATCTTGAGAACGAAAAACGATATCGACTTCCAAATTGCGCCAAAATGTTTGGCTTAAAATGTCCTTTTTGACGATGTATCACACAGTAGGATGTTATGACATTATCATTTGAATCCAACTAGCTACACATTTTTTTAGAGTGGCGATTTGAGGGGTCACCTGCTAACCACCATGGGGGATTTTTAGGTTAGGTTTAAGCGAATATAATCTGTCCATTTTTTTCCGTGTATTTTGATGCGACGTCACCGCACAGAGGATCAAAACATGTTCCCAGTCCATTGTGCGGTGGCGCCGCATCAAAATACACAGAAACAAATGGAAAAATTACTCGCTTAAACCTAACCTAAAAATCCCCCATGGTGGTTATGCAGATTACCCGATAAACCGCCACTCGCATTTAATGCATAGGCTCGTTGTTTGAAACTGTCAAATATTGGAGGCCGCAACAACCACGTCTCCGTAAACGTGAAGGCACGAGTCCATTTCGTGTTAGCGAACGTTTCAGCGTTTTTTTGAAATTCGTGGTCGTTTTATTTTGTACAGCTTCTGAAAATTTCAACATTTAAAAATAAATTAGGGGCTCAAAAATGCCCTTTAAGTAACTTTTTTGGAAATTGTGTTTTTTTTCTGAAAATTACTTGCTCTGTAGAGCATTTAGGACCCAATGTTTTTAAAATTTTGATACTTTAAAAGGAGTTGCGAATTTTTGAAAATGGGTCCATGTCGAACTTTGAACTTCAATACTTCGAAAACTAACAAGCGAACAAAAAAAAAGAAAACAAAAAAAAATTGTGAAAACTTTCTCATCTTGTGCTGTCGCTCCGAAAATTGATAAAAACCAAACAAAGATAAAAATCAATCAATCAATCAATCAATAAATCAATCAATCAATCAATCAATCAAACAAACAATCAAACAAACAAACAAACAAACAAACAAACAAACAACCAAACTAACAGATAAGCAAGCAAGCAAGCAAGCAAATAAAAAAAAAAAATGTGAAATGACTTTCTCACTAGGTGCTGTCGAACCGAAAATTGATAAAAAACAGAAACAATAACAAACAAAGAAACAAAAGAAAAAATTAATAAATCGGATCGGGCGCTGTCGGATTATTTCAAAAGCTCAAATACAAGGAAAATTTTCGAGCAATTGTGTTATCTTAAGAAATCACCAATCCCGCCAGATATAAAGCTGGTTTCCAAGAGTGTAAAAAAATTATTTTCAGTGTTTTTATTGAAAAAAAATTACAAAATTGTACTGTAATCAACTGAAACTGACTGAAGTTACTTGCCTTCATCGGACGACTCAACTTCAGTCAATGTCAGTCAATTTTAGTAAGACAGATCCACTGTGTATAAGTAAACAACATCGTACCCACAAAATGATAAAATGTCCTTCTAAATACAAGACATATTGTCTGCGTTTCAAAATAATACAAGAATTGTATGTGTTACGGGCAGATCTAGTTCTCCGGGCGGATCTAGATTTGCCCGGGCGAAATTAGGTCCACCCGGGCAGACCTAGATGTGCTCGGGCAGAATTAGGTCCACCCAATTTTAGCTGGGCCGATCTAGATCCGCCCGCTAAAACCTAGATGTGCCCGTTTTAAATGGGCACATCTAGGTGTGCCCAAACCATTTTGGATCTGGGCATGTTTAGTTTCGACAGTTATTTTTCTTGGCCGATAATGTTAGTGATAGACGTTGTAAATATGGAATTACTCATCAGACTTGACGCAACACAGCAGCAGTCTTCCGACCGTCTGTTTACACCGGGTGAATCTGCGGAAACTGATAGATAAAGGACCAGTCGAAATTCCCTTTGTTGAGCTTTTCTGCGACATAATGCGGCCAGTGTGCTTCTCTCGCGGCAAGTGACGGTGTGTGCTATATTTTTGGGTTAAAGTTCGAGGTTCGAGTTGGACCCATTTTCAAAAAATCATTACTCTTATTTGAAAAGTCGGAGTTTAAACAAATATTAGTTCAAAATACTCTAAAAAGCTAGTACTTTTCAGATAACCCTATATGTTCGGTTTTTTACAGAATTCAAGGATTCCGCACCGTTTTCGAGATGTAGGGGGATGGCCAGGACTTCTGAAATATACTGTACTTACATTGTTGTTGGCGGTTTTTTCTTTTCTTTGCTGCATCATTATTTTTTTTGTTTGTTTGTTTTTATTTTTCCTTTGTTTATTTATTTTTTTGTTTTTGTTCATTATTGTTTTTTTTCATTCATTTATTTATTTACTTTTTTAACAATTTCCTTTTTTTGGGCCAACCTAGTTCCGCCCGGGCGAAACTAGGTTGACCCACTGTTTCCCGGGCAGATCTTAGATCGGCCCGGACACACTTAGATTTGCCCGTTTTAAACGGGCGAATATAGGTACGCCCGGGCCGATCTAAGATCTGCCCGGGCACATCTAGATCCGCCCAGAAACCTAGATCTGCCCGTAACATATGCATCTGAACGAAACATTCAAATGCTTGTAAGTAATGTTGATGTTAACATAAACGCAGTGGTTCCGTATACGCGTAGTTGTATGGCGGTGATAAAAGTGTCCAGTGTAGCGCGGGTTGTTGGAATTGGAAGTAATTTTCTGAGTTAATGAGTGGATGTTGAATGTTTTTAATACATGCGCATCGCTATTTTAGCCGAATTTCGCTTTGCAAAATGGCTCGTATTATTGCGGCAAAAGTACGCAACAGACCCATTAATATTTCCTTACTTATACTTCCACCACCCCTTTCCTTACATCTTTCTTTTTTTAAGGTATGTGATGTATGCTGATCAGCTGTGAAAGAAGAGGGCCAAGGAAGCGTAAGTTTGTGGAAGAGGTGAGGGACAGGGAAGGTGTGGTGGAAGGGGGGAGGGTCGATGGATGCGTTGCGTGGTCATAGGGGGAGGGGGGGACGGAGGTTTCGGTGGGAGCGCCGCCGCGGCCGCCGTTCGCCGGGAGCAGATAGACGCGGAGGAGTCTCGCGCATTTATTTTACACGAAGCGCGAGCGGGGCTGCTAGCTTGGGTTGGTAGGACCTTGTTCTAGGCGGGACCAATGTCGCGACTCGCGGCTGAAACACACAGCCGTGCGTTGGCGAAACAAACCGAAACCTTTAAAACACTAATGCGCGCGTGATTATCACCTAATAAGTCACATTTCTTATTTTTTCTCTTCTTCTTCTTCTTCTTCTTCTTCTTCTTCTTCTTCTTCTTCTGCCTCTCAAAAACTCGACTTTTATAACTCCGGTCTGGCTCGAATCGATTCGACTCCCATCTGACCGTGATCGCAAAAGCCCCGCCATTAATAAAAATGCACGTCAATACGTATATTCTAGGTTAGGGTCAGTTTTCAAACCCAGGGTGAACCTCTAATTATTTCTATAGAGCTTTTCGATATGGCTCCATCGTCACTTGAGGTGTATTCTAAGTACGAATTTGTATATTTTTGTGAGTGGTCTGCACCGCTCACTCTCATACTCTCTCTCTTACAATCAGTGCGAAACCGTTGATCGGTCAAGTGACTCACAATCATCAGTCACCAGCCGACAGTATAAAATGTCCGTGAGTACATCAACGTG
>VMOF01000320.1:175829-273329 GCA_011764245.1 Trialeurodes vaporariorum
CTCAATTGTAGCAAATTTTATAGAAAATAACATATCTCATAGAGATCAAAATCGAAGAATGCGTTTTTTCAGAATTTCAAAATTTGTAAAAAATTTGGAGCCTGAAAATCAAAAAATTGCAAATTGCAAGTGTTTGTTTAAAATTTTGTGGATCATGTGGGTAGTCAAAAGAAAGGAAATTTTATTTCGCGTTTTTTCGCGCAAACCACGTTTCAAAAGCTTTATTCGTTAGCGAGATATTTGAGTTTGAAGTTTTAAACTTTGACCCACCGCCCCCCCTCTAAAAATTGGTTTTAGGTCGCGAAAATTTCAGGATCCACTAATAATAGTAACCCTAATCGATCCCCAAAGTTTCGTCAAAAACAAGCAGTGGGCGAAAAATGCCAATTTTGAATGAACCCCTTTTGATGTAAAATCTGCAAACAGAGAGAACTGCTATTCTAGCAAAGTAAAAAGTTGCTCGTTTACACTTTTTGAATCGCTGAAGTCACAAAGAGTAACGCTGATTCAGCAGCGTGTACTGATGAGTTAGTAGAATGTTCGTTTTGCTGTTTCAGCATATCACTTTTTTCTGATTCAGCAATTTCTTTTTTCGTTAGTGTGTATATAAAAATTTTGAATTTAGCAAGTGTGTATTTTCATCTCTCAATTAGGGATCATAATTCGAATTAGAGAGTACTGATAGAAATTTTTGTGATGGAGGTTAGGTTTTTACTGCCACTTCCACTGCCGTGCAAATTCTCAGTTTGAATGGGGGCAGTTGCAAGGGTCTGAAATTATGTGTTTTTTTTATAAAGAAACTGAGAGTGCTTGATGAGCTGAGAACAAAGATGCCTTTGGTTTCTAATTAAGTCCCATTTTTCCAGAGATGAGAATTTTGCCCAAGAGACATTATATTTTAATTAAATGAGAATTCCGCGTAGTGACGCACTCGAGCTGTTACATTTTTACACGTGTTTGACGTGTGTGTGTGTACATCAAGGACCGAGACACTTATGAAAAAACCAAAAGGCACCATTGTATTCAACTTATTTAGTACTATTATCATTTTCTTCATAAAAACACACACACACATACACACAATTTCAGACCCTTGCAACTGCCCTATTGCGTGGTAAAAAACTTAAAGGTTGTCTTCTTCTCCAAGTGGATTGGAAAAACCAAAATCTCGATAAGGGAACGGCTCACCATGAAATTTTTTTGTGAGAGTGACTAAGGATGACCCCCAAGACAGTCGGGTTTACTCCGACCTTCCTAGGGAGGCTCCTGCTAGGTTACTGTAGTTTCACGTTTATCGCATGACAAACGGGTTGCAAGGAGTTCAAATAATCTCCCCAAGCCTCAAAACTCGAAAATGTGTGTCTAGTTTTGGCGTAAATCGTTGTCATTTTAACATACTTCAGTGCACAGTACACCCTCTCAAAGGTAGTTTTGATTTATTTTTGTCCATTTTTACACAAGTCTTGGACAAATTTATTGAAAGTCGAGTATTCTTGCAATGCATTTGAGATTCTACATTCCTCATGATAAGATTGAAACTACAATACCTTAACAGCAGTGGCGTACGCAGGGAGAGGGGGGCCCAAGACCTCCGATTTTGAGGGATGGGGGCCGGGAAGGGGGGAATAATTTTCAGTCAAACGCTCATCAGTGCAAGCCCCTCCCAAAAAAAATCCTGCGTACGCCATTGCTTGACAGGAGGGTTTGCAGTGGTGGGAGAGGTTCCAACCTTTTTAGAAGTTATCTGTAGTTACTAGAACAACTTTGTTTTTTTTTTTTTTAAGCGTGCCATACGAAGTATATGACAAGCTTCTTTACTCTCGTTTTGCTGTATACAGTGAATAATATAATACCAGTATAATACAGTGTAAGAGGCGTTCTCTGGTGGCCGTATGTGTTTTGGAAATTTGGTTTTCAGGATATGAATCAAAAATTAAATGCTCGGGTCGTATTGTGTATTTGCGAGAAATATTTGAGTACGCATAATCACACACTCAATCACGTTTAATAATTATTTTTTTTGAGTCATTTGATGCCTTCACCGTTTTCATTTTGGTTTTTCAGACTTTCCCGTTGAGATATCAGCGCTGACTTCAGAAGTTTTGATTTGTCTTCGATGCACACCACAGATTGATAAGTGTGTTGGTGGCTTCGTCGCACAAGCACAGAAAATATACTGAGTTTACACACACAAGCTAGAGCTCACCCTTCTCAGATTTTGATAGTTTTATGATTGACCCCGCTAATCAAACCCATCGCTGCATTGCAAACCGACGGGTGAGAGAGAAGAGATGACTGAAGCTGCCTCTCTCTATTCACGCATGCGCACAAGATAGTTTTTTTTAAGAGTGCCGTATATTTTATATACGGTACGCTTATTGTTTTCGTTTTCATATCTAATATATGTGTTGCCTGTCTTGCTTATGGCCACACCTTGGCGGGAAAGGTTTGAAAAATTAAAAACCTATTTTCTTTAAACTGGTTTCATTAATCCTTAAGTTATTGCTGAAATCCTGGAGGTATCGGCGTCTATTGTCTTAAAATTGTAAAATTGTTGGTATTCCTGTTAAAAACATTAAAATATTAAGCGTCAAACATGAATTTCTTTGAACGGGAATTCTACAGGATCTTAAGAAAGAAGTTTCCACTGCGGTTTTTTCGAAAACGGCTGCGAATTTTGAAAAACGGCCAAACACGTGTCCAATAATATCGAGGGGGACCCATTTTGGGGGGGTTAATTTTTTCCGCGCCCCCCTGGGAGGGGCGGGGGAGGGGGTAACCCCCCTTTTTTATGAGAGCCCTATTTATTTATTTCAGTACCTAAGAGAGCATAAAAAAGAAACTTTTTGGCGCAAACCAAAGGTCGATATCGTTTTTCGTTTTCGATATATCGAAAGTGAAAGTTCGATATGGACCTATTTTCAAAAAAATCATTACTCCACTTTGAGATACAGGAATTTAAGAAACTAGGGGTCTAAAATACTCCAAAAAGCAAGCCCTTTTTAGAAAAAATTACGAATTTGACACAAGTTTAGCCAAAATAGGGTTTGGCGCCCCCGAAAATAGTCAACGTTTTTGCCCCCCAGGGGGGCCCATCAGATAAATTCCTTGAGCGACCTCTATCAAGTGATACATCGATCAAAAGTGCATACTAAACTGAGCATTTTGGCGCAAACCGGAGGTTGACATTGTTTTTCACATTCGAGATATCGAATTTTGTAAATCTAACTTTGACATTCGATATCTCAAATGTGAAAAACGATATCGACCTCCGGTTTGCGCCAAAATGCTCAGTTTAGTATGCCCTTTCGATCGATGTATCACTCGATAGAGGTCGTCTCAAGAACTTTGTCTGATGGGCCCCCCTGGGGGGCAAAAACTTTGACTATTTTCGGGGGCGCCAAACCCTATTTTGGCTAAACTTGTGTCAAATTTGTATTTTTTTCTAAAAAGGGCTTGCTTTTTGGAGTATTTTAGACCCCTAGTTTCTTAAATTCCTGTATCTCAAAGTGGAGTAATGATTTTTTTGAAAATAGGTCCATATCGAACTTTCACTTTCGATTTATCGAAAACGAAAAACGATATCGACCTTTGGTTTGCGCCAAAAAGTTTCTTTTTTTATGCTCTCTTAGGTACTGAAATAAATAAATAGGGCTCTCATAAAAAAGGGGGGTTACCCCCTCCCCCGCCCCTCCCAGGGGGGCGCGAAAAAATTAACCCCCCCAAAATGGGTCCCCCTCGATATTATTGGACACGTGTTTGGCCGTTTTTCAAAATTCGCAGCCGTTTTCGAAAAAACCGCAGTGGAAACTTTTTTTCTTCACACCCTGTATACAGGTCTAGCAACCTAAGTCATTTGTGCCAACCTATATTCCACTAGTATTGATTTTTTTCGTCGCACCCAGGCTCGGACCCAAATTTTTGCGGGACAGTTTTTATTGAGATGGTGGGAAATTCGAAGGGTTTGTTTTAAGATTGTCCGTAGTGGTCATGCCATCCCCCCACCCAATCGCCGAACACAGGTTTGGCCCCGAAAATTTGTTGGACAATTTTTTTGAGATGGTGGAAAATTCGAAGAGACTGTTCTAAGATTGTCCGTAGTGGTCTTAACTCCACCCCCTCTCAATTGCCGCACACAGGTTCGGACCCAAACATTTGCTGGACAAATGTTATTTGAGATGTTGGAAAATTTGAATGGATTATTGTTATACGATTTTCCGTAGTGGTCATGCCATCCCCCCACCCAATCGCCGAACACAGGTAGGTTTGTCCCCGAAAATTTGCTGGACAATTTTTTTGAGATGGTGGAAAATTCGAATGGTTTGTTCTAAGATTGCCCGAAGTGGTCCTCCCCCCCTCACCGCACACAGGCTCGCACCCAAACTTTTGCTGGACAAATTTTTCTTGGAATGGTGGAAAATTCAAAGGGTTTGTTCTATAAGATTGTCCGTAGTGGTTCTCTCCTCTCCCCTCGCCGCGCATAGGTTAGGACCCGAACTTTTGCTGGACAATTTTTTTTAGAGATGGTGGAATATTCGGAGGGTTTGTCCTTAGATCGTACGTATAGTGGTCCTAACCCCTACCCACTCGCCACACCCAGGTTTGGATTTTTGCTGGACACATTTTTTTTGAGATGATGGAAAATTCTGGGGGTCTAATGGAGTGTATCTTCGGAGTCAACATATAAGATTTTATTTTCCTATGTAAAAATGAGCTGCAAATGTTTCTCTTCTGAACTAGATCCCTCCAAAGTTTTGAAAAAAACAACTCCTTTGACACATTTTCTTATTGATACATCTGATCTAAATTTATTTTTCTCATAATTTCTTACCAAACAACTCAATTGGACAGCATTTGTCACAAAAGAACCGAGTGACATTTTTTTGTAAAACTGAGTTATTGGTTGATAGAGCTAGCAATACTGAATCTCGAAGCAACAAGTGCTTCTTCTAATAACAATTATTTCCTGTCGAAATTCTCGGGAAAAGTGGAGCTGGTGAGCTTCGTTGATGTCATTGTCCATATGATGCAATCAAATGAGAACTTGGTTCCTTTTTCCGATTAGGTGTAACCTTAATCCGAGTCACGTAAAAAACCAACTCCAACTTTGGTTCCTTTTATATAATTTGGAACTGACTTAATAATCAACAGTGTGAACCAACTGCCTCTTGGTTTCTTTTAGAATTCGTTTATTCGTTTTTCGTGATTATGCTAAAAAAAAAAAAAAAAAAAATCAAGTCACTTTAAACGCTAAAAATTAAATACCTTTCGTGCATGGGAAATTCCACTTTGCCGGTGTTAAAATGCAAAAACAAAACACTGTAGTTGAATGAAATCATAACGTTAGTACGAGGGTTGTCCGTAAATTAAGGTCTCCAAAGCTGTTTCACATAGAAAAAATCATTTTATTGAAAAAACAAGTACAGATTCTGAAAGCTTGAACTCTTAGCTTTTTTTCTACGTAGTCGCCATTACGATCGATACATTTATTATATCTCTCAGAAAGCTTTCTCAAATTCGCGTCAAACCCCTCTCCCGCCAACTCGCATAGTGAGGAATTGACAGCTTCTTCGAGCTCCTCAAGACCCCCAAGTGTTGTTTCAAGTTGGGGAACAAATAATAGTTGCTTGGGGCCAAATCAGGACTATATGGAAGGTGGTCGATGGTTTCCCACCCGAATTAGGCGATGCGAACTGTCGTGACGAGGAGGACGTGAGTTGAAAGCGGCCATTCTCGTGGTGTAAACGGATTCCTTTGGTCAGCCAACCTCTCCTTTTGTTCTGTATGGCCCTGTGGCCTGTATTTTTGGACAAAAAAGGCGTTTTGCTGGCCGACTGCCTTGAAAGAGGACGAAAATCAACGAGGAAAGGTTCTGCAAGACACCAACAAAACTGCGCCAGGTCATACAGAACAAAAGGAGAGGTTTGCTGACCAAAGGAGTCCGTTTACACCATGAGAATGACCGCTTTCAACTCACGTCCTCCTCGTCACGACAGTTCGCATCGCCAAATTCGGGTGGGAAACCATCGACCACCTTCCATATAGTCCTGATTTGGCCCCAAGCAACTATTATTTGTTCCCCAACTTGAAACAACACTTGGGGGTCTTGAGGAGCTCGAAGAAGCTGTCAATTCCTCACTATGCGAGTTGGCGGGAGAGGGGTTTGACGCGAATTTGAGAAAGCTTTCTGAGAGATATAATAAACTAGCCGTTCCAAGCACCCTACGGGCGCCCTCCACGGCCAGCATTCTAGGGTTACGGGCTAGTTGGTAGTTGGTAAAAAATGATAAAATGAAACGGAGTATTGGTGCTGAGAATTAAAGAGATGAAAATGTAAGAATGTGAGCGCAAAGCGCTTGTACTTTCTTGTATTAAATAAATAAATAAAAAAAAAGATATTGCCGGGCAATGTGTAAAAAGAACTAATAAGACGCGGGGGATACCAAAATGAAAGCGTTGAAAATCGAAGAGGAATTATAAAAGAGAAGCGAGTGCTTAAAGGTTACATATAACGGTGACAATCCACGGAAAAAATAAATGCACAATGCGCTAAGAATGTTTTCTTGAAAAAAAAAAAAAAAAAAAAAAAAAATCAAGACCATACTGCAAAATATTAGGAACGTTATTCAACGATCCCAAGTGATATAAGTCGAAATGATAAAAATTTTAAGAATAAAATGAAAAGAGAGGAAAGAAGAAGAAAGGCAAACGAATGGTTAATACGAAGAATGGGAGTGCGTTAGTCGAGAGAGATGAGCGTCCGTAAGGAGTGAGAGAGAAGGTTGCGGGTACGGGCGAGCGACAGAAAAATTTTGGAGAAAGAACGAAGTAATCAGTGCGCAAGAGATGACCGACGAACAAACCTCCTCCCTTCACCGCTCTCGCTGTACTGACTCGTCAACTGATAAGGTGAGACTCTGCCGAGCGTAGAGTGGAGGGGAGGGGCAGATCAGAGAATCCAGCTCAGGCGATGGCGCGGAGCATCACGTCACCTCGCTGTCCGTGCGTCGTGCGAAAATGAGTTTTCACTCTTATTTTAAAATTCAATTTGCGGCGCTCACAGACAACTTTTTAGAAAACTAATTCGACAGATTTTTTCTTAATACCCTAAGGAATCATCGTGTCAAATTTGAGGGAAATCGCTTCGGCCAATTTTCGGGAAATAGAAAAAACATTTTGGAGGGACGTCAGCTTTATATATATAATGTATCGATCGTAATGGCGACTACGTAGAAAAAAAGCTAAGAGTTCAAGCTTTCAGAATCTGTACTTGTTTTTTCAATAAAATGATTTTTTCTATGTGAAACAGCTTTGGAGACCTTAATTTACGGACAACCCTCGTAATTCCAAGCTTTTTGTTTAAAAGCTAGCTCTTCAACTTTGGACTCAATTTTCTCGAGATCAGCTCCAAGTCACTTGGTTCTTTTCTGATGAATGGTGTCTAAATATCATTGCTAGCAAAAACATTAATACTGTTCAGACTGTAGTAGCACGCTTTTCCAACACCTACGTGTTGGAATTTTCCCTGCTTGTTTTTTTTTTTACTCCCAATCAGATCTGCTCTGCTCTAGGGTCCTTAGATATAAGTCACTCTACCGATTTGATTTTACGCCACAGGTCATTGAGAAAATCTCCTCTAAAGATAACCCTTTCCCCGCGCTCAAGACCGCGTAATTCAAATTTCATAATACGGAGCGAGCAGACTTGTTGCCTCCGGGTGCGGCCCTCGAAGTGGCTGCATACAGACCAATCGCGGCACGCTTTACCAATACATAAATTGTATTGGAGTTCCCCTGCTTGTTTCTCCCCCCCCAGTAAGCCGTTTCCTCTAGAAATATTGATTTTTACGACCCACCACCACGAACCCATGCTAACGAATGCTGTTACAGCCATTATCGTCCAAAATTTTAAAGACCCTGATTTTCTTTCTGGAAAGTGTGTTGCGTACAGTTTTCGCGGCAGGTGACAAAGAGGTTGTTTCATTGCCCATAAGAAATGGGCTGCGTGTGATTAGCCTCCATTTTTTCAGGGCTGATAGAGTATAGGCTATATTTTTGGGGAGTTTGAAAATGGCCAGTTTTTTTATTTTAGCCCCCTTAGAAACGGGGTGGGCAGGGGGTAAGTGGTCAAAGGTAAAACGGGTTTTCGGCCACAACTTTTGAACGATTAAAGATATCAAAACCATTTTTTTTTTTTTTTTTTTTTTTTTTTATGCAAGGTCTTTAAAAACCTTTCTTTTAATACGTACGATGTTTCAAAAATATTGAATTTTAGTTGAGTTATTGCCTTTTCAAAATTGTGAAAATTCCAAAAGATCAGATTTTTTACTTTTTCTCAAATTCGGATTGGACGGATGAAAAAGAAACTGTCCAAAAGAAAGCTCTCTCTTTTCCGGTTAAAATGAGACCTATATCAATTTGAGGAAGTCATATTGGTCTTTGAGTTATGAATACCATCCTCGATCTTGGATTTCAAAATTCTTTCGATCTGAAGGCAGAATTGAAAACTGCGACTCAGAGACCCCCAGATACCCATTTTATTGAATTTTGTTAACTACGTACATGCAGAGAAATTATTTTTTTACGGCCTCGTCACTGCCAGTGGGAACGTAAAAATAGCGATTTTTGACACTTTACAAAGTCATGACTTCCCGAAATTGATATTGGACTCATTTTATCCGGGAAAGAGAGAGCTTTCTTTTGGGCAGCTTTTGATTTTCATCCGCGAGTTGCGCGTGTAGGTACTCGGTTTGAAACAGCACAATTAAAAATAACTAGAGACCTATGACATGGGGAGGCTAAACTGATTTCTAAGAAGAAGAAAATGAAAAGTGAGAAAGAACAAAAAAATAAAAAAATACTTTCTCCCCTTGAGAGGCAGCAAGAAAGTAAAAAGGAATAAAACATAATTTAACAGTCTGAAACCGCCACACAGGGTCGGACTGGCCAGGGCCGCTAGGCCGCGATCCCGGCCTAAAGTTTCGCTTTTTGAGGCCCAAGGTGGCCCCGCAGGAACCTTCGATGGGGCCCCCGAATGGATAAAATGGAAAAATTTAGGAATGAAAAAAAGAATAATGTATCAAAGAAGACAGTAAATAGATTACTCTAAAGGAAAACCATTGTAAGCTAATTAAGATTGCTTAACCCGCCGTCAGTCGCGCGAGGTCGAAAACGACCCCAGGGGTCAGAAAAATGCAATTTCGTCCATGAAAATTTGAAGGTTTTAGCTCGTCCGTTTCAGTACCTTCCTTCAAGGGTTTGGACTATCCACTCTGTAAATATGAGCTTAATTCAATCATTCGTTTCGAAGCACGGACGCGCCAAAGCTGCTTGGGGTCCTTTTCGACCCCGCGCGACTACTCACGTTCATAAAATGTGACCGGGTGCACATAACGTAAACGTGGATTCAATGCGGTGTTTGCATTCGCGTGATGTGATTGCCGTCGGTTTTTTACTTTTCTTTACTCACTACAATACTTTTAGCAAATCTAATGTTTGCTCTTACTGTTTTTTTCTAAATTACTCGTTTATCCCAATTTGTTACGTATCACCCTAGTAGAAATAAACCTCAAGGATTCTCAAGAACCCTCAACGATTTTTGAGGGTACCCTCACAAATCATGAGGTTACCCTCAAGATTCTTGAGGGCCTTCAAACATTCTTGAGGGCGCCATCAAAATCCTTTGAGGGTGCCCTCAAAAATCATGAGGACACCCTCAAGATTCTTGAGGGCCCAAAATATTGTTGAGGGTGCCCTCAAAATCTTTTGAGGGCAATGAAAACACCATCAAGATTCTTGAGGGCCCTCAAACATTGTTGCGGGCGCCATCAAAATCCTTTGAGGGTGCCCTCAAAAATCATGAGGACACCCTCAAGATTCTTGAGGGCCCAAAATATTGTTGAGGGTGCCCTCAAAATCTTTTGAGGGCAATGAAAACACCATCAAGATTCTTGAGGGCCCTCAAACATTGTTGCGGGCGCCATCAAAATCTTTTGAGGGTGACCTCAAAAATCACGATTACGCCCTCAAGGTCTTGAAAACCAATAAAAATTGTTTGATGACGCCCTCAAAATGATGATGCAACGTTTGAACGTTCTCCCAAGCTTGAGGACCATCAACAATTGTTGAGGATGACAGCTGATATAATGTCCTCAGAAATTTGTGGACATCATTATCAAGTGATATGATGACAAGGAAGCATAAAATGTGCGATCTTACGATTCTTGGATGCCAATCCAGGGTGAGTGTGGTATTTTTTCCATGGAACAAGTGAATGATTTTTGAATTTTAATTTTTTTGCCTCCTTTGAAGTGTAACAGAATCAATTACATAACCTCCAGTCAGCCTCAGTGGTGTAGTGGTTAAGGCAGTTCGCTGCCAGCACTGAGGTCCCGGGTTCGATCCCCGGAGGTGACTGATATTTGAGGGCACTCAAATATCAGTCATCGTGACCATGGATGGCCATGCCACTCCAATACCCCGACCCTTTGAGGTAGAGGGGTGCGGGAGTGACATGGCCACCCAGTAAGTAACCCGTCCGCACTATTCGGCTGTGTTGTGATCATGGATCGCTCATAGAGTACGCTTCTGCCAGCGCTACCTATCAGTGGGAGTGAAACAGCAGAGCCCAATTCGATGGGGGCATGACCGTGCTCCGAAAAATCCATGCCCGGTAGCGTCTGCCACAGTCGTTGATACGACCTTCCGTTGGCTTCTAAGACGGCCGCCGAGCCTTGTGGAAATATAATGATATAACGTCATTCGGGTTGAGTTAAGGAGCACGGTCCAAACCTCGGGGTGCAAGACGGCAGCAGCCATTGCCTAGGCTCCATGAGGGCGCCCCGCCGGTAAGCCCGGCCTTTACTTACTTACTTACTTACATAACCTCCAGGCGCCACTAAAGTTCAAGAATCTATTACATAACTTCCAGGGGCTGGAACAGTGCAATAAAATCAATCACCTAACCTCCCGGCGCCACAAAAGCTCAAGAATCCATTACATAACTTCCAGGGGCTGGAGAAGTGTAATAGAATCAATTACATAACATCCAGGCGTCACAAAAGCTCAAGACACCATTACATAACTTCCAGGGGCTGGATAAGTGTGAAGGAGACCATTACATAACCTCCAGGCGCTAAATGAGCCCAAGAATCCATTCCATAACTTCCCAGGGGCGAGAGAAGTGTAATAGAATCAATTACCTAACTTCCAGGCGCCACAAATGCTCAATAATCCATTACATAACTTCCAGGGGCTGGAGAAATGTGATAGAATTAATTACCTAACTTCCAAGTGCCACAAAAGCTCAAAAATCCATTACATAATTGCCAGGGGCTGGGGAAGTGTAATTAAATCAATATACATAACCTCCAGGCGCCACAAAAGCTCAAGAATCCATTACATAACTTCCAGGGGCTGGAGAAGTGTAAAGGAGACCGTTACATAACCTCTAGGCGCTAAATAAGCTCAAGAATGCATTACATATTTTCCAGGGTTCCAGTTCAAAATTAAAATCAGTGCGACTCCACCACTAAACACTGTTTCGTTTATCCAGTTTCCCTGGTAAACATTTTAGCAACACAGCACCATGACCAATGTTTGTGATCGGCTTCATGACCGATGAAGCTGGCACAATGTTTTCCATGGTGCTCATGGTGCTATGATGCACTGGCACCACTACCGATGGTGCTAGCACCATGATACAAAGAAAAATTAAAGTTTTCGTACTTTGTTTATTTAATTTTAGAAATCTGATAGCAGATTCGGATTCCTCGACCAAAAATACACGAGGAAACCAAGTTTCACGCCAATCGGACAAAAACAAAGCTTATTTTCTTTTCAGACGTCCGCGCAACCTTATATACCCGAATTTCGTCTCCCATCAACATCTGTCGGAACAGTGTATCGGTTAGGGTGTAGGACTAGGAATCGGAAGGTTACGGGTTCGAATCCCGGTCAGGTTGGTACGATGTATGAAAAATATGTGACCAGTGAAGTTTGAATAAGTACATACGAGTCTACTTTTTGTCGACTACATAAATCCCCAATATTATCCCCTCCCCACCACCCCCTCCCCTTTAACGCCCCATCTCATCCCCGAACGTATCCGAGAAAAACCATCAAGATTCGTTGAGGGCACCCTCAAGATTCGTTGAGGGCACCCTCAAGATTCGTTGAGGGCACCCTCAAAGCCCTCTGTTCCAATTACCCTCAATGAGGGCTTTTCTCTTGAGGGCCTTGAGGTTTATTTCTACTAGGGCAATTTTTACATAAATCAGTGCGGCGCCGCTTGCGATCTGGCAGCACCGCGTTTTGTCCATTCAAACCCGCACAAAGTGTCAATTCGAGGGAGTGCACTTCGCACCTCCATTAGTTTGGCCTTTTTCATGCATTTGAATCGACGAAATGCGGCGTTCCCAGATTACACGCGACGCCACTGATCATAATTTTTTTTGTTTTTTTCTGCGAAAGTTTGATTATTTCACATGGGGGCGGGGAGTGGGGAGGGGAAAACGGGAATGAGATGGGAAATGAAGGGGGAAGGTGGGGGAAAGCGGAAGGGAGGTGTAAAAGGGTACCTGGAATCAAGTACGAAAACCAAAAAGATCACAGCAAAAAAATCTAAGTATCTCCACTTTGCTACCCCCACCCCTTTTTCCCCTACAGCCCTCCCCTAAATCCTCAATTTCGATTCTGTTTTTTGGTTCATGGAATCTTGCTAACCTTAATTGGCGTTTTTTCCATCTCATTCGGTAAAAAATAAAGTTTTTCAGATGGTTACTTGTTTTATATCCAAAATTTTAGGACTAAATATAGGAGGGGTATTGAGGGGGGGGATATCTCAAAAACTTGCCCCCACCACCCCATACTTTTTTTTCATGAAATTATCTTCTATAGTGCCTAGAAGTAAAAAACCTCGATTTATAAGTTTCAAAACTAGTTAAAGGCAGCTGATTGATAAAAATCTGGAAAAAGTCGCATTTTTTGGGGTTTTCCGACACAGATTACAATATACCAATTACTGAACGTAAAATTCTTTTTTCAAATCGAGTTTTCACGTGAAAAGCTTTAAAAATACATACTTATTACCATTCTGCATGGTTGAAATAAAAATTTTGAATAACGGTGGTAAAATGGGACGAAAGAACTTTGGGGTCGAAAACGACCCCGCGCGACTACTCGCGGAAGTTTTTAGGGCGCGACTGACGACGGGTTAATATAAGGATTGAAAATGCATCGAGACTGGCCAAGTCCACTCTAGTCCAAGATGCGGACCAACATTTGGAAAATCTGGGGCCCCCGAACGTTTAAAAAAGGAGCTTTCGAATGGATTAAAACGGGGCCCCCGGTCGGGTCAAAATGGGGCCCCCGAACGGTCAAAACGGGGCTCCTTAGTCCCCCAAAAAGTATCGAAAGAATAAACTGGGAAGAAAATAATAAATACTGGCAAGAAAAACGAAAAAATGACAATTCGTGTAATTGCAAGCGAGAGGCGAGTCTTAGGAGTCTACCATTATGTCTTATATTTTTTAAAAACAAGTTTTCCTCTTTTCCTTCTTTTCAAAATCAAAACTTGCTAAAATGTTATCTCTATCTCATAAATAATTACTCGGTTCTCTCACAAATGAAACCCTAAAAACTCATTAAAATTGGGTTTTTAGGACGTAAAATTTTCAACATTTCCCGGGGGAGGGCCGGACCCCCCGGTGAGTGAGACACGTGAAAACAGATGGCGTCACTTTACCCCCCCCCCCCCCCCCCCCAAGAATGAATATCTAACTCCACCATCGAAGATAATAAGTTACTTTAACCTGGACTAGAAGCCGCAGCCGAGCATATGCTCTAGCTGATATTTGGGTGGGTTTAAAAAGGACCAAGAGAAGCCCACTGCGATCTGGATCCTTTAATAAGTCTACGTAATAACTAAAAAATAAGAAACAGAGAACTTTAATCATCAGTTGAAAAATAGCGTAAAAAACTGCTTCGTTTTAAGTTAATTTTTAAAAAATGGTCTGAGGGGGGCCCAAAAATGGAGGGAGGGGCCCCCAAATTGACCGAGCGGCCCAACATTTAGAGAGCCAGTCCGCCCTGCCGCCACAGTCGAGGAGGTATTTAAGTTTTATTGGTTATTAACACATTTTAAATAATTTCTTTTCCTCTTTTGTTTACAGGTCACCCCTCTACCTTTGTATCTAATAAATTTGAAATCAAAACAAACAAACTGTTCGCTGAGAAAGAAAATAAAAACATAAAAATAAAGAATTTAATATAACAACGCGCGCGTTGTTTATTTTAACGGCACTTTTCCCCCCATGTAAAACGGACTTAAACTGATCCTATACAACGTGACGTCCTCGACACAGAGCCCAAGACGATAAAAGTCCTCTATTAGTCCATCCTACCTCCATATGAAGCCTTTAGTTAGTTCCATGACTCCTTAAAATGGGACTGCGAAAAGTACCGATCAAGCATCGTCATTGGTTCCACCTATGATCAGACGATAAGCATGTCGCAAAAATGAAATCAAGTCACATGTTTGATAAGCGAAACAAACAGAATTCTCAATAAAATTAAGAGCCAAGAAAGACATTAGGAATAAAAAGAGGCACGATGAAACCAACGTGACGACCTTTATGTCAGGTCCAACGTCAACGAGTCGAAAAAAGTTAAGCGAAAAATCTCGGGGATTTTTTCCATAGTAAGTGATGAGACTATCGTCACACGTGAAATCCGAATTTGAGAAAATGTCAAAAATCTGATCTTTTGAAATTTTCACAATTTTGAAAAGACAATAACTCAACTAAAATTCAATTTTTTTAAAACATCATACTCATTTAAAGATAGGATTTTAAAAGATACTTCACAGGACAAAGTTTGTTTTGATATCTTTAATCGTTCAAAAGTTATTTCCGAAAAACCGTTTTACCTTTGACCCCTTACCCCCCGGCTCTAAGGGGGCTAAAATAAAATAACTGGCCATTTTCAGACTCCCCGAAAATATAGCTCTATCAGCCCTGAAAAAATAAAGGCTAATCACACACATTCCTTATGGGCATGGCACAACCTCTTTTACACAGCGCAGCGGATCCAGGAATTTGTCTCACTTTCATTCTCTCTCTCTCTCTCTCCCTCTCTCTCTCTCTCTCCCTCTTTCTGTCGCCATTGGATCAATTCTATTAGAAAAGGATTTATAGAAAGAGAGGCCATCCCTTGACTTTAACTCGTATCTCGGTCCTTTTCTTACACACTCGTTCAAATGAAAGAAGAGAGAGAGAGAGAGAGAGAGAGAGAGAGAGAGAGAGAGAGAGAGAGAGAGGTGAGAGAGAGAGAGATTAATTGATTGATTGATTGATTTTATTTTGCCTGGCTCTAATAAGACTTGCAGTAGTCCTTTCTACCCTAGAGCCAGGATAATTGAATACACAAATAAAAATAAATAATATACAAAAATAATCTCATAGATATAAAACGATCGAAAAGACAAAAATTAAAACGCATAACAAACAAAAAAACAAAGTAATAAAAGAGTAAATAAACAAGTTAATAAGTAGATAAATAATTAAATCTAAACAGAGAGAAAAAAAATAAATGAATTAGTAGGTTGAAAGATACAAAAATAAAAAAAAAAAAAAAAAAAAAAATATGATAGTATTTAAATAACTGGCCCTAGTAGAAATAAACCTCAAGGCCCTCAAGAGAAAAGCCCTCAAGAAAGTTTGAGGGTAATTGGAACAGAGGGCTTTGAGGGTTCCCTCAACAAATCTTGAGGGTGCCCTCAACGAATCTTGAGGGTGCCCTCAAAAAATTTTGATGGTTTTTCTCGGATACGTTCGGGGAGGAGATGGGGCGTTAATGGGGAGGGGTGGTGGGGAGGGGGTGGTGGGGAGGGGATAATATTGGGGATTTATGTAGTCGACAAAAAGTAGACCCGTATTTACTTATTCATATTTCATTGGTCACATGTTTTTCATACCTCGTACCGACCTAACCGGGATTCGAACCCGTAACCTTCCGATCCCTAGTCCTACGCCCTAACCGATACACTGTTCCGACTGTTGATGATGGGAGACGAAATTCGGGTATATAAGGTTGCGCGGACGTCTGAAAAGAAAATACGCTTTGTTTTTGTCCGATTGGCGTGAACTTGGTGTCCTCGTGTATTTTTGGTCGAGGAATCCGAATCTGCTATCGGATTTCTAGAATTAAATAAACAAAATACGAAAACTTTACTTTTTCTTTGTATCATGGTGCTAGCACCATCGGTCATGGTGCCAGTGCATCATAGCACCATGAGCACCATGGAAAACATAGTGCCAGCTTCATTGGTCATGGTGCCGATCACAACATCGGTCATGGTGCTGTGTTGCTAAGATGTTTACCAGGGAAAACGGGATAAACAAAACAGAGTTTGATGGTGGAGTCACACTGATTTTAATTTTGAACTGGAACCCTGGAAAATATGTAATGCATTCTTGAGCTTATTTGGCGCCTGGAGGTTATGTAACGGTCTCCTTTACACTTCTCCAGCCCCTTGAAGTTATGTAATGGATTTTTGAGCTTTTGTGGCACTTGGATGATAGGTAATTGATCCTATCACATTTCTCCAGGGACCCGGAGACGATGACAATTGAAAAGTGAGAAGAGCCCGTATCAGGGGTATTCTCGTCGAACTGGAGTGCAGGTAGCGGCTCACCCCTTCTCGAACAAGCTAAAACGCAGAGAGGGGAAACGGACCTCTTTTTTGTTCTGCGTTTTCGAACGCATGCTGCCCTGGAGACCTATCAGTGCTGCGTTTTTCCATGAGGACAATTTCCCTCATTCTTCCTCTATCATTTTGAACGATGACAATTCAGCATGAATTCCTCTCATATTATTTTCTAGAGAAGACTTGCCATCTTCTCCTTGTTCTCTCATCGTCCAAAATCAGGTTTGGAGAGCAATTCGGAGGGCAATTCTTTTAGCCATCCGGATAGGAATTCGGATGGCAATTCAGTGCACTCATTTCGCATCCACATTAACATTTTACCTTTGATTTTTCTGTGTCGTTTCTTGCTGTGTATTTCTCTCTTCTCGACGTGTTTCCTTTCCGTATGATGAATCTCGCGCCGCTTCGCCTGTTCCACCGCCCTCTCTTTGTTAAGTACCCGTCTATCGGCCTATCTTCCTTCGCCCTCCCCCCACTCACCCCTATTGTCTTAACTTGTCTTGTCTCCCTTTACTTTCTCCTTTCATCTAATGTAACTATGACCACCGCGCAATCACGCATATGGAAATTGCGGCGATAGTAGAATAAACGCAAATATTTTCGTTTGTTAATATCTCTTGACCTACTGGACCGAGTTTAATGAACTTTTTTGTAATCTTCTCGACATTTTCTCCACTACCGTTCGAAGGGAGGGGAAAAAGCAACCCCGATATCAGCGCTATAAATAAATGTCACAAAGTGAGGCGCATCTGCGCATTTTTCTTGCATTTGATCATTTGATTTTTTCCCCATTTTACGATGCTCTTACGAGGTTTCTTATGACCTTATTCTGCACAGATAAAAATGAATGTGAAAATGAAATTAGGATGATTTTTTACGCCTCCATATTGTATGGTGACTGGCTTAACCTCGCGCATTAATTATCTGAGAAATGTGTGGTTCTAAAGTCTTTGGGTTCCTCACAAAAGTCGGCATCTTCTCTTCAGTCAGAGAGTCTAATGTGCATTTTAACCATCAACAGTTAATTAAAACAATACAAATTCGAAAACAACTACCACATGGCACACTAGATCCGACTTCTGCAAAGGGTGGAAAACACCGCAAAAATTACCCGGAATTTTATTTTCGAATTTGTATTTTCCTGTTATGTTTTCAATAATGTGATTTGTATAACCCATCAAGCTCCTCATAACATAAAAATAAATATACAGGGTGTTTCACGTAACCTGCTCACTATGGTTTTCATGAACGGGTGACGATAAAAAAATCTGGAAAAATCGGTTTCATAGTAACTCGGACTAAAAGTTTCATTCAAAAATACTGTCACAACCCAAAATTTGGTTTTTGGGGGGTTTTCAGGGGGGGGCACCCCCTAATCTCGAGATTTTCAAATAGCAACCCCTATCTTGTGATACCTCATTTGAAAGAGGGTAAAATTCTAAGCATTTCGGCTTAAACTGTGCGTCGATATCTTTTTTGTTTTCGAAATATCGAAGGTCGAAATTCGTTAATGGACCAATTTTCGAAAATTCTTAACTAGTACAAAAATAGTCGTAAAACAAAAAACTGCACTTCTAAAATGCTCTATTTGAAGAGTACTTTCAAGAAAAAAATACGAATTTACAATCGAATAAACCGAAAGTCGATTTTAGGCACCTTTTAAAATTTTTGGCGGGAAAACCCCCATTTCTCAAACTTTTCAAACGGCAACCCATATTTTTTAATACCTAATTTGAAAAGGCGTAAAATGTAGTGCATTTTGGGGCAAACAAAAGTCCCATATCATTTTTCTAATTCGATATATCGAAAATCGAAGTTCGATTTAGACCATTTTTCGACCCAGTAAAAACCGGATCCTATCGTGTGATACATCATTCAAAAGCACATAAAAAAACCAAGAATTTAAGTGCAAACCGGAAGTCAATACCTTTTTTCGCGGTCGAGATATCGCAAGTCAAAGTTTAAGGTAGGCCCTAACCAAAGACTAAACTTTGACTTGCGATATCTCGACCGCGAAAAAAGGTATTGACTTCCGGTTTGCACTAAAATTCTTGGTTTTTTATGTGCTTTTGAATGATGTACCACACGATAGGATCCCTTTTTTTTAGGGTCGAAAAATGGTCTAAATCGAACTTCGATTTTGGATATTTCGAATTAGAAAAACGATATTGGACTCTTGATTGCGCCAAAATGCACTACTTTTTACGCTTTTTCAAATTAGGTATTAAAAAATATGGGTTGCCGTTTGAAAATTTTGAGAAATGGGGGTTTTCCCGCCAAAAATGTTAAAGTGCCTAAAATTCGACTTTCGGTTTATTCGATTGTAAATTCGTATTGTTTTCTTGAAAGTACTCTTCAAGTAGAGCATTTTACAAGTGCAGTTTTTTTTTTCGACTATTTTTGTACTAGTTAAGAATTTTCGAAAATTTGGGCCATTAACGAATTTCGACCTTCGATATCTCGAAAACAAAAAAAGATATCGACTTACGGTTTAAGCCAAAATGCTTAGAATTTTACCCTCTTTCAAATGAGGTATCACAAGATAGGGGTTGCTATTTGAAAATCTCGAGATTAGGGGGATGCCCCCCCGAAAACCTCCGAAAACCAAACTTTGGGTTGTGGCAGTATTTTTGAATGAAACTTTAGGTCCGAGTTACTATAAAACCGATTTTTCCAGATTTTTTTATCGTCACCCGTTCAAGAAAACCATAGTGAGCAGGTTATGTGAAACACCCTGTACTTAAAATACCAGAGAGTAAGGAGCAATAGACGGTTTTAGTGCGAAGTCAACGGTTAGCCAACAACCACAACAAAGCACTCATCGGTCGCAATCGGTTGTGATAAAACTCGCGCAGCGTTCCAAACAATCTCACTCACTCTCCCGTGACCCCCATGTATATCCATCTATTTCTAGTACTGAAATTCGTATACAGGGCCTTGTTTTACGATATGTTATTATGAAAATCAAGTTAAAATGCCTCGAAAAATTCATTTCTGCCATAAAATTTCACAAAATAAGTCTCTATATACGATTTTTGAAATTAGAGTGAGATGGCAGTACATAGGGGTCACGTGAGAGCGAGAGAGACAAACCGGCTTTGTTTGGAACGCTCATCACCGGCAGTCGCCATTACTAAAACCCTCTATTACTTTCTCGAAATTTATTTTTAAGTGAAGCAAAGTCGTAACATCTATGTTGAATCTCGATCATGTTCGCTTACCCTTCATGAATCATTTTGTATAAACTTTTATAGAAATATCGCTATAGACTGTCTCAAGAATTATTGGACTTGACAACTGTAGGTTTGAATGAAAACATCAGCTTCCAACCTCAGATAGGGAAACCTGATTGCTGACTCGTATTAATTTCAATGCGTCAATGTTGCACTAGTTTCGAGATAAATGGCACGGAACGAAAACCTCGTGTTAATTTCCATAAGACCAAACAAAGTTAGTTTGGACCCACGCATTTCCCTCCATTTCCAGCCAATGGGTCTGTTGCAAACTTTTGCTACAACAATTAAGAGAGCCTATTCTCATGTAAAATCGCCTGAAAAGTCCATTGGTGGCATCAGAAAGTCATAAAATGCAATAATAAACTCACAAGAGGTGTTTAGTGAAATCCAAGATGGCGGAGAAATATCAAGCAATTTGTATGCATGCACCACAAACATCCAAGGATGGCCAACTTTGACAACCTCCCTAGAGGTAGATGTTATGTGTTTGTTTACGTTGTGGTTGGTTGTGATCGATATTGTGAGGTTGGATATCCTTGGATGTTAGTGGTGCATGCATACAAATTGCTCGATATTTCTCTGCCATCTTGGATTTCATTAAACGCCTCTTGTGAGTTTATTATTGCATTTTATGACTTTCTGATGCCTCAACTTTCTCAGTTTGCAACAGACCCATTAGAAGCCGACTCTAATCAGCAATGACCACACTAGCTCTCCCTGCAATTGCGACTTTTGTTTACTCTTTAAGTTCAACGGAGGATGATGGAGGATCAGGAATGAATAGGCGGATTTGCCGGCATTCCAGTTCATTCGCATACACTCCTCTTCTCCTCTTTCCACTCATAGACTCTTTTGTGTGGAGCCTCCGATGCCTTCGATGCCTTCGATGCATTTGACTCTTTCTTCGCTCCGTGAAAGCCTAAAACCAACGAGCTATAGATTAATCTAGAGCGGCAGTCTGATGGGTTACCTGCGTACCTACCATGGGGGGGGGGGGTTATGCTAGGTTTAAGCGTGTAATTTTGTCCATATATACCCATGAATTTTGATGAAGCGCACTCTGCACCGAAATGTGTTCCGGCCTCTATTTGTTGCACCAAAGTGCATGTGAATAGATGGACAAAATTACACGCTTAAACCTAACCTAAAATTTCCTTATGAAGGTTACGCAGGTTACCTATTAGAGTGACACTCTAGATAAATGTATATAGCTCGTCACCTAACAACGATGACCAATCAGAACTCGTCGAGCTCGTGTCAATTCTAAGTTACTAAAGTGTCATCAAGGGACTCAAAAATCTCTTCTGGCATAATTATGTGGAGAATGTGATGACTTTGGTAGGAATACATATACCTACTCGCGTTACATTGACGCAATATAGCTCCGAACTTAAAAGCTCTCTATTCATTTAAAGAGTAGTGTGCTGTTAAACATTGTCATAACAACCTATTACCTTTTTCAAGCAGCTCCTGGGGACATCAGTCGGCCTTACATTCTATGTCTGAGCATACATCTAGCCTATATAATTCTTTTAAACCTAGCCTATAAAGTGCCACTGGGCAATGATCCCTTTTTTGGCCTTGATTCGGTCAGTATATCTCATTATTTTTCATATAAAGGAATCAAACGTTGCGGCAATCTTTGTATCTGTGCCGTTTTATCATTGGCACATTTTTCATTCTCCACCTATTTTTGAATCTGCGCGCTCTTACTGTGTGGTGGTGCTCCTAGCGGTGAATTTTAGAAACTTTTACTGACAGTCTCGGATGATTGGTGCAGTGTCGTTGTTGTTAACGCTGTATCAGCTGTGTCATTTTGAGTGATTTTACTTTGTGGTTATCTGTGATTGTTACTGTTATGTAATGAAAAGGGTACCCTAGTCCGTCGTTTTATTCTTATTTTGTCGGTCCCTAAGTTTACTCAAGTTTTATTGTTTCAATCGTGGCCGGACTTGTGATCCAGAGAGTTGAACAATGAACATGTCGATTATTCCTAGGAAGCTTCCTCATTTTGCACGTGTCTCTGTAATTAAATGGTTCACTCGGAATCAAGCTGTTGTTTCCCTCCATGGATTTGGCCTTTTATTTGAGCTCTGGTTTTTATCTTATTCTCCCCTTTTTGGGTAAGTGTTCCTGAATTCTGATTTTTTGAACTGTTTGAGATCCTTGCCAAACATGTGCTTTGTCTCATGCCGCCTGATTATTTGTCTCTCGAGTTAACCTTGTCTTTCCACTTTCTTGCCAGATCAATTTATCTATTTTCTCTGAGACTATTTTACTTTCAATGCTTTGTGGATACATTCTGAGTTCCCTTTCTATCTCATTTTGTATAGCAGCTTGAAATTCTATCATTGATGTCCTATTTTAGCCTTCTGCTATTTCTCTACCATGAGTTGATTTATTTGAGCTTACTGCCTGGTTTTATACTTTGGCTGTCTTTTGACACTCAGCATTTTTGGCCCTTTTGGTGTTTAACTTGTGGCACTCAGTGTCCCTTCTTACAATCTTTTTATTCTTTTCTATTTTACTATTTGAGTCGGAATTTTCTGTTTGATTAGGGTTCATGTTCATGCGTTCACGAATGTCTTTGGGTTCACGTTTCATGGAATGTTTCTCTCCTACGTACCTCATTTTAACCTTACCTGCGAATTGCTTGTCAGACCTTTTTGTGTCCATCTCTCAACCGGAGACCTCCTGTCACCAAATTATGGAATTATTTGAGTCATGAACTGTGGAGTGTACCTGCTTAACCTCAATTATATTTTGGATCTCTGTACAGCTGAGTCCTATTATTTTACTTATTCATTTATTTCTGGTACCTGAACTCACATTCATCTAGTCATCGTATTGTGCTTCGGATATTTATATTTTATACCTATTTTATTGAAGCTGGAATCTTAAATGGATTTGTTTTGTTATTTTACTGTTTCCATGAACGGAAAGAATTATTCTAGTCCTAGTGTAGTGCTAGTAAAGTCTTTTGCCTTTTGATTCATATTTTCAGACATTTTACATTTTATTTTGATACAGCGTCCCTCGATATGTTACTGTGATTTTATAACTAAGGTGTGAGTGTGTGTGTGTGTGTGTGTGTGTGTGTGTGTGTGTGTGTGTGTGTGTGTGTGTGTGTGTGTGTGTGAATGATTTCTCTTTTTATTATTTACAATATTTCCCAACCATTGAAGACCTAGTGATGGTCTTAGAATTGTGATTAATAGGGAATATACTGATATTTTATTTCTCTCTTTATCTCTCTTGTTTCTTGTTGTTCATCTTGTCATGTCTTGTCCCGTTCCCCCCCCTTCCCCCTCTTAGGTCTCGCACTCCACGCTTCCTCTCCCACCTCTCTGACCAAAGGAAGTAAAAGGGGAATTTGGTACTTATCGTTAATAGTTGTTATGGGCTAGTAAAGTAGTTATATAATATTAATTCAACTTGTCCTTGAAAGTATCATTATTTTTTTTTAATTTCAGTTTTTTTTTATTCAAACTTTTATAATATTATTATAAGAACATTATTAAATGATATAAACTATGAATCTAAGTTTTTTAAAGTGGAGGCTAGCACAGTGGCGGCACGTGCAATCTGGCAACTTTGGATCTTCTCCATTCAAAGTCATGAAAGAGGTCGAATTATTGGGGGTTCACATCAGACCTCTCAATTATTCAATATTTTACATGAGTTTAAATGGATGAAATCTAACTTTGCCAAATTGCACGAGCCGCCACTGGCTTGCATTGCTTGCAGAAAACAAGAATACTGAACTTCCATGAAGTAAAAGAAGGACGAATGTTGCGATTGCGTAAAAGCTGGCGGCGTTGCATTTCGTCCATTTGAACCCAAGAGAAAGATCGAGTTATCAGGTGGGGGGGGGGGGGGGGCCGGTGATGACCCTGTCAAATTCAACCTTTTCTGAGGGTTTCAATGGACAAGAGACAATGCAGCCAAATCGCACACAAATGACCCACTGTGCAGCGCGGGTAACTGTCAAGGCACTACATGGCGATGCAGAGCTCGAGCCGGTGAATAGGTCAATGACCCCGTCATGACGATGCTCAAGGATTTCCTCTTTGCTCACAGTGCGTCCTTGAGAATTCATCATCGGTCTTGTGACGTCACTCTGACATCACGACAGGTTGCTATGAATCTTTGTCGCCGTACAATTGTCTTGAATGTAGCGACAATCAAGGCCAAACGAACGGTTTTCGCTTTCCGGGGAGATTTCCGAAGTGCTAAGTAGACACGATGAAAGTGACTGTTTTGCTAATGAAACTGGATCCCAAGGAGCTATATAGCGATAGAGAGGATTTAAGGAGACGTGATTTTGAAGCAGAATAGAGTCAGCCATGATGGAAATCTCTTATGGACGTTTTTCACACAGGTTCGGCTTGTTTGCTTCATATTTGTTAACGTTTAAATTTAAAAAAACATAATTGTGACAAATACATTTGAAATTGGTTTAAAACGAAAGTGCAAATGCTTTAGCGTGGGAATATCAGGACCTAGATATCTATAAAATTGTTTCTTTGGGAAGGATTTGTAGGATAAAAAAGCTGACGCATGACAGAAGCAAGCAAAATTTTCTCACCTGGATAGTTAGTTGCATTGAAATTCTGCTTCCAGATACTTACTAACTTACTAACGGTGCAACAGCCCTGGGTAGGTTTTGGTCTCCACAGCTATTCCTCTCCATATCCTTCTTTCCTTGATTTTATTCCTCCGTCCTTTACCTTGCATTATTCTTAATCCTTCTTTACTCCCACTAGCCACCGCAGCCCAGGTCTTCCTCTTATTCTTGTCGAAAAAAGTTTTGCCCAAAGAATTTTTTTTTGGCAGCGGTCTTCTCTTCCATTCTTTTCACATGTCCTAGCCATTGGATTCGTTGGGCTTCAATGAATCGCACGATATCTGCACGACCGAGGATATCATCAATCTCTCAATTTCTTCTATACTCTGTTCACGATAAGAAGGCGGGTGAGAATTCAGGTAGTAATGCACTATTTAGCAACAGTGCGGCTAAGCCGGCTACTACAACCCTTCACAGTGGCCCTTGTTCTCCCGACCTCTCTCTTGGCACGGAGGATTTCCAAGAACTGACAGACTCTAACATTTACGCACGTCCAGTGAAAATTGCGAACGGTCAAAAATACGCAAAAACGGACGAAATTTTCGACCTAAAGGGCCAAAACTCGGCGAAAATAGTCGAGTTCGAATATTGATGACTCTCAGAAATTCGATATTAGACAAAATATCCTGAATTTAATTCGGACTGAAAAATACGAATTTCTGAGTCATCATTATGCAAACTCGACTATTTTCGCCGAGTTTTGCCCTTCAGGACGAAAATTTCGTCCGTTTTTTCGTAGTTTTGACCGTTTGCAATTTTCACTGGACGTGTGTCAATGTTAGAGTCTGTCAGTTCTCGGAAATCCTTCGTACCAAGAGAGAAGTCGGGAGAACAAGGGCCACTGCGAAGGGTTGGAGTAACCAGCATAGCCACACTGTTGCTATATTTAGCATTTTTATATTGTTGCACTATTGTGCATTACTACCTGAATTCTCACCCGCCTTCTTATCGTGAATCGTGAACAGAGTATAATTCCCCATTCTGCAGTGTTGATTTTCACCGCTCCATAAATCCTCTTGATGATAATCCTTTCACAATATCACGTACCCTTAACATGATCTGGTCACTGTCGGTCAAGGTGCATGTTTAGTATTCTCTATTCCCGGCTTGTGCTTTGTCCTAATAGCCATTCATGTTTTGGCTTCATAATCGATGATCTTGCCAAAGTATTTGAATTGTTCCCCTCCTTCGAACCTCATTCCTTCTATGATTAGATTTTGAGGTTTCCTTCTCTGCTTTGATGCTCACATGTAGATATTTAGTTTTTCTTTCGTTTACCACCAGACCTAGGCTCTTTGCTAATTTTTGTAATTCTTTAGACAGTTATATTAATTTTTCCACTGTTTTTGCGATACTGGCTACATCATTCGCTGACTATCCGACCACATTCTCGTTTGTAAGCCCACAAAAAATGAAGAGTATTGATGTAGATTGGAAATCCTTGTCTGCTAATGTATTCGAATGGTAGCCGGCCAAACTTTGAACTATCTCAAAATTTGACCGCGGGACTTATTTTTGTCGAAGCCACCAAAAGGAAACGGTTAATCCAACACCCTTCGACCACATACTCGTTTGAAAGCCTACAAGAATTGAAGAATATTAATGTAGATTGTAAAGCATTGTCTGCTAATGTGTTCGAATGGTAGCCGGCCAAACTTTGAACTATCTCAAAATTTGACAGCGGGACTTATTTTTGCCTAAGCCACCAAAAGGAAACGGTTAATGCAACACCCTTCGACAACATACTCGTTTGAAAGCCCACAAAATAATAATAAATAATAATACACATATAAAGCAATGCTTCTGAGATCTCAATGTCTTCTTCTTCTTCATCATCATCATCATCATCATCATCATCATCATCATCTTCTTCTTCTTCTTCTTTTTCTTCCACTTAATTTTCATCGTCTATCTATCCATCTTCTTCCTCGTCTATTTCTCCGTCTTCTTCTTCGTTTATATCGTTTTCGTCTTCCTCTTCTACTTCTCCTTCTCCTTCTTCGTCTCCTCCTTCGTCCACCAATAGTGTAGTTGTGCAAGATTCGATCGTTAGTTTAATAACTAAGGCATCGACTACGGTCTTTTCTTTTATTCTTCATTTATTTATTCATTAAAGCCGTCAAAGAGGAGCAATATACCCTTTTTGGTCTGCATTTTTATAGCTAATGAATGTTTGAATGCCTCTCCTACTACTTGATTGCGGAGATCTGCGCAAAGAAATAATTATTTGTGCATGCCCGATATCTTGTGGCCTTCTTTCAAAATGAAGGCGCTTTACTACATTGTTCAGACACGACACGACGCGATGACGCAACGCAAATGAGCGATATTTTAAACATAAGGATTGAAGATGTACGTATAAGTGAGGACTAGTTGTAAGATAGTAAAATGGGGTATGCAATACGCAACTCACGTTACATCATTTAAGTCACATACTTATTTAACGTGATTCCAGGCGAAACTTTTCCAGATTTAAATCCGATGGATAGCGCCACTAATCGCTTTGGGGGAAAAGTTGTGTTTTTGGCATTTTAAATAGAAACCAAGGAAACAAGGCAAAATCCAATAATAACACCAGCACCTTCGAAATTTTTTATGGATATTTTAAGCCCAAAACGAGCAAAATTGGATAAAAATTAAAGCACTAAATTATGAAATCCGTTTTGCCACAAGCTTATTGAGTGCAGGTGAGTGCGAATGATAGTTTGTCTATCTGCCTCGCATTCCTATTCATAAAGGCCTGTGGGAATTTTCGTATTTCATAATATCCGGCTTTGTTTTTGAGTATTTCAGCTTGAAACTTGCAGAATATCTTCCTGAAGTGTGTTTGCAATGGCACTGTTGCATACTTTTGCTACAACAAAATAGAACCTTGATTCTTATGTAAAATTTGGCGAAAATAACGATGCTCACATTAAAAACGTTCAAAATCCACTCATTAACTCAGGAAATCACTTCAATTTCAAACAGCCCGCGCTGCACTAGACACTATTTGCACCGGTATACTACCACATAGACGGAACCTCCGTGGAGAAGTAAACAGCATCGTAACTACAAAATGATGGAATTCCCTTCTAAATACGTGAACAATTGTCTGTATTTGCTGTCTGGCCTTTTCGGTTTATCAAAGATTACAAAATAATATAAGAGATGTACGCATCTAAACGAAACATTCCAATGTTTGTAAGTTCTGTTCATGTTTACATAAACGAGATGGTTCCATCTATGTAGTTATAAGTCGGTGATATAGTGTTTAGTGTAGCGCGGGTTGTTTGAAATGGAAGGTATTTTCTGAGTTAATGAGTGGATTTTGAAAGTTTTTAATGTGCGCATCGTTAATTTCGCCGACTTTTACGTTAGAAACAATGTGTCATATTGATGTAGCAAAAGTACGCAACAGACCTATTGCTGACGTTCCTCAAATTAACGTAATTTTGGCGTAAATTAATCAATGTCAGCTAAAAAAATTTGACTTTTAGAGGAGCACTACTGGCGCTATCCATCGGATTCTGGACAAGCTTCGCCTGGAATCAACTTAACACAATTTATCAGGTGTGTTACTTGTTGCATACTCGGCTCATGTGTTTATGTCTTCGTTCATAAACGACTCGTAAGTAGTGCCACAACTTTAGGTAATTTGTCTGTTTTTCTTCGAGTAAGTTTGTTTGCCTATCAATTTTCAAAGAAGAGAAATTTCCTTTTTATAACTTATCATTATAAAAGTACTTGTGTCTCCCGACAATCGAATTGGACCCTCTAAGAACACCTGGTGATTGGTGTGCACTATTCATCATCAAAGTTTGGCGGCTCGCAAACCTTCCACTCAAATATCGGCGCGGCATTGTCAAGATCAGCACCAATTTCGACGAAGGGTTATTTTCCGTCGAGGTACTCAAGGCAAAAGTTTCCCAAAAATCCGTTCAAATTATTGACATTTGGAAAAACCCCATGTTCTTGAATGGACATGCCACTTTTCGATGAGCAAATGTGGTCATGAGAATGCATTTTGTCACCATGATTTCATTTCTGGACTCTTTCGTCGCCTTCAGATTTCCCTTATATTTTTCAATATTTTGTTCAGATTGTTGAAAATTTAGAGTTAATATGCGCCATACTTACACAACAAATGAGGAAGTTAAATTAAAGATCAGCTGGTCAAAACTTTGCGTCGGTGCGCGGTGTTTCGACAAGGCGTGACCCAATTCACCCAATTCGAAACGTTTCGAAATCTTCCATCATAAACATGTTTTTTTTCTCAATGGGGCTCTCGCAAACTATGGGTGCGTGACCCCATTCCCCCCTCTTCTCACTTTCAAAAGTGATATTTTTTAAACTTTTGCTAAAGGGGATTGAAAAATTGATTCTAACATAAAAACCTGTAAAAATGACAATGAGTCCACTTAAAAATCACGAAATTCACTCTCAGAATCGGGCTTAGTGGCAGAAAGACGCAAGTATCATGCATGGGAGATTCCTATCTAAACTGAGACATATCTCTATATGTTTCCTTAGAGAAAGTGAGAAATTAGACAGGAATCTCCCATGCTACCTGCGTTGAACCGCTATTACAAACTTGATGTTTTAGCAGTTATGTGAGTTTATTACTGAATTTTAGACTTTCTTAGAGCGATTTTCATGATTTTCGCTGGTTTATATATCAAATTAGACTATTCATTTGCCCACAGCAAAAGTTTGCAAGAGCCCCATCGTGAACATATGACCAGCCAATCTTCACGAAACTGTACCTCGAGATTTCTCTGGCCTCTCGCAAAACCAGAGGAAGAAATCAAGGTTTATGCATTTGCTTTTCCTTCGAAAACGTCAATGCGAGATTTTGATTGTTGAATTGGGTTATGCTACGCCTTTTTGTAAATCTTAGAAACACCGAAGAAAATACTTGTTTCAATGTTTCAGCCGATGTGACATCCGAAATACATGAAAATGTCAAACTTTTAATTAAAGTTTACCTTTAAAATTAGTGTCATGGTTAGAGCTTTTTTGGAAATCTCATGCAGCGTGTTAACCGATGCCTATGGTTTTTTTTTTAATTCAACTTATTCGTTATTATCTCTTATTCCTTTCTTTTATATTAAAATACTTACATCGAGTATGAGGATTTCTCTTTTCTCTTCTTTGCCTGCTTCCTCTAATTTAATCCAGTTTTCTGATATTATCAGCGGCCTTTTGCGTCCTGTCTACGCCTTTAGACATGGCCACAATTCTAGAGACGCTGGGTGTGGACATGGACATGGACCTACCTATCTTTAGTCTTTAGACGAGAGAATTAGCCGATCTCGTTCGAATTAGATATTCTCAACAAGTGAGCCTCTTTTTCCATCAATCGACTTAATTTCGTTTCAGTATATTTTTCGGACCCAGCCAACTAAGTATTATACGAAGCCGGCCAGCACGACGTTGGTCAATCCCGGTGTGGTTGATCCAGCTTATTATTAAAGCGGCCCCGGCCTCTCGGTGGTCGGTGTAAGTCGTTAATTTTGCCAGCAGATGTACGGGTTTCGACCGTATAGTTACCGTTTAAATTAACGTAAACAAGACGGACTGGAACCAGGAATCTGGCAGCTAGGTGAGATTTTGCCATTTTTTGTGGCCCTTAATCTTTAGTAATTGTGCTATCACGGTTTTGAAGTTAAGTCATTTTCAACCAAGGAGCTATGCATACTGACATCCGGAAAGAAATTGCTCGGCGGCCCGCGCCGATTTATGGATCTTAAGTAGTGGCGGATCCACGGGGGGCACAGGAGCACGTGCCCCCACAGAAGCCTCAAATCTTGCCTTTTTTCAATAGAGAATAGCGACGCTTCAAATTTCAAAATTTCACAGGAATGCCCCCCCCCAAAAAAAAAATTGTCTGGATCCGCCACTGATATTAAATGAAAAGTTTTGAATTCACCGATGATTCCACCAGTTTGACAAAAAGTTTACTGAGCCCAATTCAGCTGTGTGGCTATAACCCACGAATATAATCTCATCTGTAATCTTTTCGGCCCGTTCATGGAAACACCATTGACTTTGAAATTTGATGAACATTTTTTATTCAACGATGAGTCCATCAATTGAAAAAAATTTACAGATCAGAGTACTTTCCGGCGTAGCAGGCATACCGCTAAACTGGATTGTGTAATGGTTCTGAGTGATTCCATACTATGTATCTGTCCCACCCACAACACTTCATAATTACATTTTTCGTTCTACTTATAATTTTTTTTTTTCTTGGTGGGAAGGTGAGATGTCATACATTCACTTTCCTAAAGCATTTCCTTTATTTAAGCAGTGATTTTTCATTTAAGTTTTCACATCATCTCTTCTCTACTCAAGAGATCGGATAAATGATCCATCGGCAATATCCGTTTACAATGTATGTTAACCTCCATATTCCTATGGTATTTGATATACATAGATTATTAGGGTGGGGGGAGGGGTGTCTGCTCGGACCCCACTTTAAAATTTAGTTATCTGCAGTCTATTTTTGAAAGCTTGTCTACCATATTATGGAATAAATTATATAACACACCCTAAAGATGATCTTTGAAGTCCTATAGTCTCTTTAAAAAAATTATCTACCCATTTTTTCAATATTTTTTTTTTAAAACCAGCCAAATTCCACTCTTTTCCAGTGAATATGACCGAATTCAATTTTTTTTTTTTTTTAATTTTTATTTATAACCCTTAAAATCACAAATGAGCTTTTTAAATGTATTTTTTTTGTTTCTAAGGTTTTTCGAAGCACTAGGGGGGGGGGCGAACCCCACGACTTTTAAGGCCAAAAAGAATTGAAAAAGGTGTGAAAATTGGTGACTGTGTAAAACATACCCTCATTGACACAAACCTGAGATTATAAGAACAAAGAACATTATTTTGAAATGAAATCTTTCATATCGCAAAAAAAAACAGGCCTGGGGTCTGCGCGGTCCCCCCCCCCCCTCCCTAGCAATATGAAGGTTAACTTTCCTAAGTTGGCTGGAGATTCACATTATTGATCAGAGAATGATACCAATATACCTACAAAAAAAGGAAAAAAATCATCTCTTAAAGGTAAAAATTCAAAACTTTTGTTAGAAATGCGTATAGTATTCAAATTTTGCGGGTCAGGCTAAATGATGGAGCTGCCTAATTATTTTTTTATTTCGGAGAAATCACCGACTAATTCAAAAATTCCTTTTTATAACCGCAAAACGGAATCCCTACTTGAATAATTAAATTTGACGTCTCTAATCGGATTTTTGGTTTGAATTGTGCACTTTCAAGATAAAGCTGCGCTATCGTTGTGCGTTCAAAATAAACTATAAGGAGAAATTCTAGGATCTCAAGACCACTTTAATACAGTCTAAAAACATACATTGAAGTATTTTTAGAGCTGAATCCATTTCGAAACTCGAAATTTTTCTGAATCGCAACGATTTTCTCAATTTTACCAATTATTTTGGTAACAATTTAGATAGAACCTGCCTCTTGAGATTCGCTGTTTGAATGAGTAATAATAAGAATATTGACTTTTTTATAAAATTTGTTAATTTATTTATGGATGGCGTTATTCGTCGGTACGGTACCGACGTCTAAGCCGTTATTCGTCGGTACGGTACCGACGTCTAAGCCGTTATTCGTCGGTACGGGAAAACTTTTTTCTACCGCTAACTGGATCAGGTTAGGTCGGTACTGGAGTGTAAATTTAAGAATTGCAAATTCAATAATAAACTTTTTTACAAGAAATGAGGGTACTTAATAAGGAATCGTTTTAAATGTACTCAAAACTGAATCAGGAAAATTTCTTTGGTTTATTGAAATCACGTCAAATATAACAAGTAGGTATGCAAACATGCGAAAAAATACATACATGGTCAAATTAGAAAAAAGTTCATACAACAAGTAGGTAGGCATTCAAGTCCCAACCATGTCACAAGAATGAATATTTTTCATTTGTCAGTTTCCTTTTCCAATTTTCAATCAGAAAAAAAATTAGAAGAAACAAAACAATCGAATAAGCAACTTGCCATAATAGGGATTCGTTATGTGTGGTACATAGTTGTAGTTTATACACCAACCGTACTTTCGGTAATCGGACAAACACTTTCTGCATACACTTCAATACAGCACTAAAACCATAATTTCAAAATTAACTTTTTATGAGCATTAAATTCCAAAGAAAAACTTGAAAATACTTAAAATACTTAAAAAAATACGTAAAATACTTTCCATGATTTGCGAAGATGCTGCTCTTATCACTGAGCAAGCCGTGTAACTGTAAACATGCCAGGTACTCACCTCACCAAAACGAATTGACCGTCTCAGTTAGCCGGAAAAAGCGCAAAATTTCCCTAGGTCTCGTGTGTTGACTGTGATAACGCGTGAGGTTGATAAATAGTAGAGTCAGTACACCGCGGTCACGCACTACGTTATCGCGGTTCCTTCTCATAATGACAAAGGATTATTATAGATGGCGTTAGCTTGTCGGTTTAGCGGTAGAAAAAAGGTTTCCGGTAAAGCCAAGTTAGCGGTAGAGAAAAGTTTCCCAGTTTAGCCAAGTTAGCGGTAGAAAAAAGTTTTCCGGTACCGACGAATAACGGCTTAGACGTCGGTACCGTACCGACAAATAACGGCTTAGACGTCGGTACCGTACCGACGAATAATCACTTCGTTGATTTATTTCTCTATCTACAGGGTGTCCGGTAAGTCCCGGAACGGCTGCGCCATTTCTTTATTTACGCAGATAAAAAAACCAAACTTTGGGCATGTTCCTAGATAAATAAAAACTACTTTTTGGGGGTCAAAATTTTGGGCGCCCCTCCCGGGGGGACGGGGCGCCCCTCACTTTTTTTTTCAAATGGCAACCCCTATCTTGTGATACCTCATTCGAAAGAGGGTAAAATACTGAGCATTTTGGCGCAAATCGCATGTCGATATCTCTTTTAGTATTCGAGATATCGAACTTCAAAAATCTATGGAAACCTATTTTTAAAAAATTCATAACTCTTACTCAGAAAGTCGCTATTTAAAAAACTAAGGATCTAAACTACTCTACATAACAAGCTCTTTCCAGGGAAAAACACTTCTGCCCAAAAAATTAACTTACACTTGTTTTTTTTTCCCGCCAAATTTTTTTGAAAAATTTCAAACATTTTGGATCAGCAATTTCCCTGTAATACGGACCAAATATCCAAATTTGGGTTAGAAGCTTCTCTAAAAAGCTCAGTTATTACTGTGAAGCGCTAAAAATTTCAGAAAACCCCATTTAGCCCGACATTTACTTCAATTTACCGCCAGTGAGATGCGTGAACTCGGAGTTTCAATTGATTCACATTATCTCATATTCATCTGCTTGCTCCTTCACTGCCCTGTCGCGTTGCTTATCTTGATTCGCGAAAATGCACCTCACGGACTTGCAGATATCGAATTGTGTACAATCAAAGTCGAATTGAAGTAAATGTCGGGCTAAATGGAGTTTTCTGAAATTTTAGCGCTTCACAGTAATAACTGAGCTTTTCAGAGAAGCTTCTATACCAAATTTGGATATTTGGTCCGTATTACAGGGAAATTGCTGATCCAAAATGTTTGAAATTTTTCAAAAAATTTTGGCGGGAAAAAAAACAACTGTAAGTTAATTTTTTTGGGCAGAGGTGTTTTTCCCTGGAAAGAGCTTATTATGTAGAGTAGTTTAGACCCCTAGTTTTTTTTTAAATAGCGACTTTCTGAGTAAGAGTTATGATTTTTTTAAATATGGGTTTCCATAGATTTTTGAAGTTCGATATCTCGAATACTAAAAGAGATATCGACATGCGGTTTGCGCCAAAATGCTCAGTTTTTTACACTCTTTCGAATGAAGAATCACAAGCCATTTCATTCGAGGGTTGCCATTTGGAAATAAAAGTTAGGGGCACCCAAAATTTTGACCCCCCAAAAAGTAGTTTTTATTTATCTAGGAACATGCCCAAAGTTTGGTTTTTTTATCTGCGTAAATAAAGAAATGGCCCAGCCGTTCCGGGACTTACACTGAAAAAACTGGACACCGTGAATTACGGACTATATAGGTTTACCGAGGGATTACGGTTGTGACGCCCGTAATTTCCGGCGGTGCATGCCGTAATTACGGGTTGCACCGCCGAAAATTACGGGCGTCACAACCGTAATCCCTCGGTAAACCTATATAGTCCGTAATTTACGGTGTCCAATACCGTATCGTTTTTTCAGTGTACCGGACACCCTGTATATCTATTTGTTCAATTAACATCCAGCTATGCTATTTGGAGGTATCACAATTTTACTGAAATGGTTACATTGCAAACTATGATTACAAAAAAGGAGAGTCTTTTACATATAGATATTTCTACAATTGAACACGGGATGATTACAGTCTTTTACATATAGATATTTCTACAATTGAACACGGGATGATTACTTTTATTAATTTTACAAAAGGGTTTAATTTATGGAGGGTATCAATTAAGGGGGGCGGGGGGGTAGTGGAATTTAGTTATAACATGACTGATAATGATCTGAAAAAAGAATAAGGGGGATAAAAAAGAGAAAGAGAGATAAATTGAGCTCTCATTTCTTTACTGCTGTATACGTCGCAGGCAAATAGCAATCTTGGCATAATTAGCAATCGGCTTGCACGTTGCCTAGGCAAAGAGGAAGCCGATTATTTATGATCAGAAAAAAATCAGATCACGCGCAGTGGTTTCTCACAAAATAATTTGATCGAGATTTGATTTAGCTCATTTGAAAGATAATAAAGCTGACGAAAATTGTGATTTCATCAGATTAGGTTTATTATGATCATTTCTTCACCTACAGTGATTTAGATACAGTGTGTTTGAACACCTGTACTTGATCGCTTTAAAAGTTCATAAAAAGAAGACCAGTTGAGGAAAACCTACCCTGCGGTTACCAATATGCTCGGTAGCTTATTAGCTTTTGAATGAGCTAAATCAAATCTCGATATAACTATTTTGTAAGTCACCACTATACGCTCGATCTGAATTTTTTCTGATCATAAATAAACGGCCTGCGATTTGCCTCCTACAGCTGCTATTTGCCTGCGACATAAATGCATAGCAACATTTTTGCGACGGACTGATTTAAGAATGACGAGCCGCCACTGGATGTGGATTATTGAGGAAGGTTCCGGTTCTCACTTGTCGCCTCTCTCCGATGTTCGATGTTCGGTGGAATTGGACCAAGATTTTGTTTTTTGACTCAGCCAACTTTAAGCCGAGTTTGGAAGAACTCGCTGCAGAAAAGGTCAAAGACCTCTCCACATTGGTCTAGTTCCAAGTGAGGCGGGTGGCAGTAGCGACTGGCGATGACTGCGGCGGGAGTGGACGCGCGCGGCCCAGAGCAGCGCGTTGCGGCGTGGGCAGCAGAGAAAGTGCGCACGATCGTAAACATTAATTGTATACGCCGCGCCTTGCGTATGTGTTGTCAGCGAAATCAAGACATTATATAGCGGCTCATTGGATTCCTGGCCGATCTGCTACTTGTCCGTTCGTCTCACTGTGCTATAGTTCATTTCGAATACGCCATCTTCTGTTTAAGTTCTCGCATTCCTCTCTTCTGAAGTAGCGTAGCTAGCTGATCGAGCGCCCCTCTGCCGATTCGAATGCTGCGCCCCTCTTTTTTAAGGAAAAATTGGCGGCTTCGGTGGAACCCCAGGCCCCCCTTTGCACCCGTACAAGTCGGAGCCTTTGTCGGAAAAATTCCTTTCTTTAAAAATTATTATAAATCAATGTAGAAAATTTACTTTCAAAAGCTCCGAACTTTGTGAACGTGAATTTTGGCAGAAGCATTTAGAGCCTTTACATTGCTTTCTCCCTACAATTCTTAGCTTCTATTTTTCTCAATCTGTTCTCTTTTCTTTCCTTTTCTCCTTTTCCTATCCTTTTTTCCCTTTCCCTTTCCTTTTTTCCCTTTTTCCTTCCCTTTTCTCCTTTTCGCTCTTCCTCTTTCGCTTCTCAAAACTTTCGCCCTCCGATGGGTTGCGCCCCTCCACCCGGCGGGGTCAGCAGGGCCTATAGCTACGCCAATGCAGTCTTCTCCCCTCCCTCTTGTTACTATCTTTCAATCATCGTATTTTCTTTCCTTGTTGATACAAGGAGGATTATATATGATTATAGGCCCATGGGTGGATGCAGGAATTAGTCTTTCTCTTTCTTCTTGCATTTTGATGATTAATTACCTTTGCGGGTCATTGGTTAGGTTAGGTTAGGTTAGGTTAGGTTAGGTTAGGTTTCGTGCGCTGCTCATTGGAGCCGAAGGGTGTAAGTTCATTCGGATCAGGAGGATAGAGGACCTGTTCCGCTGTGCCATGGAGCCCCTTTTTTCGCCCATTTTTGTGGGTCAGAAATTAAAACTCTGAAAATAAGTGATAACATTGATTTATAGGTGCTTGAAGATCATACTGTAAATATCAATAATGGCGGAGGTTTAATGCGAAGGCTGGACACCTTGTTTTGTGCATAAATATGGCTTATCTTGCGATTTTGCGGAGAAGTTCGTTACACTGGGGAAAAGAAAAAAAAACAAGCAGGGAAAATTCCAACACGCAGGTGTTGGAAGAGCGTGCCACTAAAGTCTGAACAGCTTTAATGCTTTTGCCAGCAATGATAATAATTAGACAGCATTCAACATGGAACTGATCTCGAGAAAATTGAGTCCAAAGTTGAAGAGCTAGCATTTAAACAAAAAACTTGGAATTACTTACGTTTTGATTTCATTCAACTACCGTGTTGTGTTTTTGCATTTCAACACCGGAAAAGTGGAATTTACTATGTAGGAAAGGTATTTAATTTTTTAGCGTTTAAAGTGATTTGGGTTCCTTTCTTCTTTTCTTTGGCTAATCACGAAAAACGAACTCTAAGAGAAACCAAACGGCAGATTTGGGTTTACACTGTGATATAATCCGTTCCCTTGTGAGCTGGGGGATACATTAAACCCTCCAGCATTTTTAACTATTTTGTCAAAACACTCAAATTCAATAATGCGGACGTTTTAATTGCGATACGGGAAACACTTTTGTGCATAAATTGGCTTATCTTCGATTTGAGAATTTAACTGGGGAAACAAAAAACCCCCCCGGAATCCAGTTAAGTTTGGAGATCGTCACTGAATCTGACAGATTTATTTAGCAAAGAAAAATTAAGTCAGACAGCATAAATGGAACTGATCAAAAATTGAGCCAAAGAAGGTACCCATTTCAATTTGAATTTTTATTTTGAATTTTTTTAAAAGTAGTGTTTTTTGGAAACATAGCAAAAAACCCAAAATTGAATAATTACTATGTAGGAAGGTACTTAATCTTTCTTAAAGTGCAGATTTTTTTCTTTGTGCATAAAATAAGAACTCAAGATAAACCTAGGCTTTGTTTACCGTAATTATTTTAAAATGTTAATCCGGACTTAAGTCCGTTCCCAATTCTATAAAAGGAACCAAGTCGGAGTTGGTTCCTTACGTGACTCGGATTAAGGTTTAACCTAATCAGAAAAAGGAACCAAGTTCTCATTTTATTTCATCATATGGACAATGACGTCAATGAGGCTCACCAGCTCACTTTTACCTGGAATTTTGACGGGAAATAGTTGTTATTATAGAAGAAGCACTTGTTGCTCCGAGATTCAGTATTGCTAGCTCTATCAATCAATAACTCAATTTTATCAAAAATGTTACTCGGTTCTTTTGTGACAAGTGCTGTCCAATTGAGCTTGTTTGATGAGAAATTATGAAAAAAATAAATTTAGATCAGATGTACCTATAAGGAGATGAGTCAAAGGAGTTGTTTTTTTTGTGTTTGTTTTTTTGTTTTTTGTTTTCAAAACTTTGGAGGGCTCTAGCTCAGAAGAGAAACATTTGCAGCACATACTCATGTAGGAAAATAAAGTCTTATATATATGTATGTTGACCCCAAAAATACACTCCATAAGTTTGGCACTTAAGTTTTGAAACACCCTGTTCTTGATATTTTGCTCCCCCCCGCCCCCTTCACAAAAGACAACATCTTGACCATGCACATTTTTAAAATCACAGTTTGACTGTAGAGATATTTTCTCCCCCCCCCCTTAACGAAAAAGGGGAAAATGGGTCACCTATCTCTGATGTTCGTCGTGCGAGTGAACAGATTGTTCGGCTTTACGACTGCCATTTTGGCTTTCTTTATAATGCGTTTTTTGGGTTTATTAGTGGATTTTATGACTATTTGATGCCGCCAATGTAATTTTCAGACAATTTTACATCAGAATCAAAACTCTATAGCACTGTTCCAGTGAAAAATTTTGTACACGCAACGAACTTTTTAGGATAGGTAAATAATTTATTCCAGAGTCAATTCCATAGCCGCAGCGAGGAAGCTGTCCAGGGGTGGAAGACACGTGACAGCCCCTCTCATTTTTTAGAGCAATTAATGCGAATTTTACCCCTCTGGCTCCCTGTGTTCTGGATTTTAAACACCTATTTTTCAACAAAACGCCCAAAATGTCCTCAAAAATCCCTTGATTCCAGCGACGCTCATTGAGGGGCTTTCAATTTGCCGATCCCCCAGAATTTCAAATGTTTCCGATGCAAAGACCTGTTTAGTGTGACGTCATGAAAAAAATTGGTTCCAAACAAAGGCTCCGTCTCACTCGCTCTCGTGGGTTTTCCCATACGAAACACGGTCCAAATTTTCAAATACAAGTGCTAGTAAACAACACGTTATTTACACCAGTTGTGTTTATCACACCATTGGGTTCCACGTCCCTTATAAAAATTTCCGATTGTTTCAAAAAATTTTCCGATTGGATATATATTCCCGCGCTTTATTTCCCATAGAAATAATCGAAATATTCGAAATTCCATAGAGACAATCGAAATTCGTGTAGATTCAAGCGCGCTGATTATAGCAACGATAGGTCTTATGATTGAAATAAGGCGAAATACATCTATGATTCTATTCTTACAGTTTTAACACCCACTTTTTTCTTAGTGATAAAATATGAGAACTCTACACAAACTTTCTGAAACATCGCGCATCAATGAACAATCACAGTTATATCGAAGAAAGTCCTATGTTTTGTCCTTGTCACACTCACAGTTTCTTAAGAGCTCAAAATTCTAGGATATAGGCTCATCAGCACCATCACGGCATGTGTTATACCTCGAACAATAGCTTCGATACGAAGAGAAGTTAGAATGATTGAGTGTCATGGCGGTGATACTCCCATAAGAGACCGCGTGAGTAAGACAAGGACAAAACGTAGAACATATTTCGGTATAACTGTGATTGTAAATTCGCTTGTGATCTTTTAGGAATTATGTTACAGTGAAAAGATACTTTAAGGCAAGTGGAATCTAATGGTGCAATAAAATTTGAGAAAACTCTTGGTTAACTAGCATGAATTTGCGTTCGAAAATTTGGATCTGGTAAATCCACGAGAGTGAGCGAGATAGAGCATTTGTTTGGAACCAATTCTGATCGTGACGTCATCACTAAACAGGTCTACTTAAGGATATGAATGAGCCTCTCTCTTTTCTATACCCCTCCCGCTCTTCATCAATACCTCGTCGCTTCTTTTCGATGTACCCTCGTCAAACAGATTTTGACACATTTACGACCGCTTAATGCACCGTGAAGAAATCTTGTGACCGGTGGAGCCCAAAGGCGAGGGGCAAAGAGGGTTCCTGCGGGAGATGTTTCCACCCCCTCCTGCCTTTGAATTTTGACTCATAGGTTGGCACAAATGACTTAGGTTGCTGGACCTGTATGGAATTCTCGTTCAAAGGAATTCGACTTTGACGCTTAATAACTTATTGAAATTAACAGAAATACCGAAACTTTTACAATTTTAAGAAAATAGACGCCGAGACCTCCTGGATTGCAGCAATAAATTAACGATTAATGAAACCAGTTTTAAGAAAATACGTTTTTAATTGTTCAAACTTTCCCGCCAAAGGTTTTGCCATAAGCAAGGCATTAGACTTATATATTAGATATGAAAATGAAAACAAGAAGCGTACCGTATATATACGGCACGCTTAAAAATAATAATTGAGGCTTTACGAAATATATGCCTGGAGAAGCTGCAGGAGGTATATCCACAGCAAAGTTCTGTGACTAGCAGGCTTTCAGTCGCGTCGGTAGTAGCGAGCCACATATAGCCACACGCTCTATCGGTACCGAACCTCTTGCTTCGGCCTTGCGATATAGGCGGGAAACACGTGCAATGTGAAATCTTCCGCTGTGAATTTGTCATCGGCAATACTCTGAAAGAACGCTACGACACAATTTAAGAGCATATTCACAGGGTTTGCTCACTTAACTCAGCGCGTTGTAAAGGGTGAGCTCCGCGGAGCACTTCCCCTTATACGCAACAACAGGACTCTTCATTACTTTATGAGTCGCAGTTGGGTATCATTTTTTTAAGCACGTTGAGCAGAATTTAAATTTAAAACCAGTTATTAAACATTCGCGAATGCCGGAAAAGTTTAATTTTTGAGTGAGTGGTCAAAATGAGGAGTGAAAAAGGGTCCGAGCTGACCAAGTGTCAAACAATGAGTCTAAGGAAAAAACACTGGCAGTGGTGAACGCGGGCTCTGGCCAGGGCTGACCTCAACGTTGCCATTTACGTATGTTAATCTTTACGGCCAACTGCAGTCAAATAGTGAAGAGACTATATAAAAAAAAACCAAGTACACCACGAAGTTTCACTTTGACGATTCTTCCGAAAAACGGCGAGAAACTTAGAAATACTTTGGTGAGAATTCCATTGTAACACGTTCAGTGTAGGCCCAAGGGATATTCTTACCACTCTATCGCCGACAAATGTTGCAGCCGCATTTTGTTCTTACCATAGAATTAACCAAAATAAACCGTTTGAAAAAGCTGATTTAGATCCTTGTAAAAATTTTAGCCTAATTCGCATGCATGCTTTAGAATTTTATTAGAAAAAGCATTGTCACCAAAATGTCAGGACAAGTGAGCTGTGCATTACTGAATATACATATACTTGGTCCAAAGTAACGGGACCTGAAATTTAACCTAGGATTGAGTTCATAAATCAGTATTTTCAAACAGCTACCTATACATTGATTAGTTAATGTGGACAGATAGCAATGGAATTGAGATCATTGCAATTTTTTGGGCATTTAAAATGAACATTACCATCAAAAACGGAATCTGTTGTTGTCATAAATTAGCATTTTCAAACAGCAATAGTGATTGATAGTGATGGATCGCAAATCGAATTTTATTCATTGTACACAGGCTGTCCAAAAAGTAATGCAACGGTCGACTTTTTGAGAAAACAAAAAAAGTTAGCAAGTTTTGGTGTATTTATTCCTGTAGACGGCGTAAATACCAATAAAATGAGACCTTTTTCAGCGAATTACTTAGGTCAAAATTGATCGAAATACAGTTTCTCCCGAGGCACCTCGCACGAGCTCCTTCAGGATTTTAGGGTACTTTTCGCAAAGAAAGAAACAAGTGACAGTAAAGTAAGTGTATCGGATGAAATAACAAAAAAGCTTTCCTAGTATATTTTTACATTCAATTACTCTTCATGCATCTGGAGACAGACTCCATATATTTTCCTACCATCTCGAATCATAGTAGGGAAAGCTTAACGCACGCTTAATACACGCACTTAACTGTCACTCGGTTTTAGAGCGTGCCGCAAGGCAGGCTGTATTGAAATCGTTAGCTTTAACTATGGACCATTGGTTATAGCGTTTCCAATCTTCCCCATGTATTTGTATGAAAATAAGCTCCGCCCACCTCGTCCTACGATTTTTGTTTGTTTGTTTTCTGAAGTAATATTTTACCGGTTACTTTTTGATATTTATTTTGGAAGAATGTCAATTCCATTTTTATCTAGATTATTTTTCTTGAAGTGGGTTTTCGATTTTCAAATTCGGTTGTAGTGATAATTTCGTCCAAACTTTTCGCGCTATTTTTGAGAATTCAAATATTTTATCAAAAGAAGTGCCGAAATTGTCCAATCAGTGAATGTGAATTGTTAAAACGTTGCTTATTGGGAACCAATCGACAGGGAAAGATTTTTTTCGACCCATCAGTTGATGGTGAAAATATGAATGTTGTGACTGATCACCGTGATGTACCATGATGATGTAACATATGCTTCATCGTGCGTTATATTGCTTCAATCAATCGTTTTGTGACCGTATAGAACAGCGGTTCCCAACCGGTGGTCCGCGGACCCCCAGGGGGTCCGCGAAGGCCCACGCGGATTTTTTCGTACTTTCCCGTTTTTCGTTCAAAATTGGCAACGCTTTGGAAGAACGCTTTGGAAGAAAAACAATTTCCCGTTGCTAAGGAATGAATTCTAACCTACTTTGAGTTATTCGAAATTTTCAGTTTTTCTATTTTCCTAAATTCATTTCAGAAATATTGTGAAGAAAAGGCAAAAAAAAAAAAAAAAAAAAAAAAAGGTTATCAATTTTTTGTCAGGGGGTCCGCGACCTCTCCACTTGGCCGCTAGGGGGTCCGCGACTGAAAAATGGCTTCTATACTATAGAAGCCATTTCGTCCACTCATCGTTCCTGCTTACTCTATGGCGCTAAATGTCCAATCGACAGGGAAACAACTCACCTCTTGAAAAAACAAAACAGCTGACTATCAATGTATCGACCGTTGCGATCTAGACAAGCCAACCTCCGTTCGAAATATTGTGTCCGTTTTATGCTTCTCACTTATTGTTGATCGATGAAGTGGGACTTCAGCCGAAGTTCACAAGTTGGAAATTGAAATCAACAGTTATTCGAATGATCCTTGTTATTCTCAATGGTTCAAACAAGCGATGATAATTTACTTTTGGATCGTTGAAACGTTTAATTTCTTTTATTCATTATTTACCTAATCAAATATCGTATAATTTCGTAACTTTTTCTCGAAACTTTTGTTTTAATTTCTTCTTTTTTCGTTTTTTTATAGTTTCCAGATCCCAACTGAAACTTTTAATACAGCAGCAAAGGTCTGAAATGTTGTGTTTCTTATAACAAAAATGATAGTACTTAATAAGCTGAGAACAATGGTGCCTTTGGTTTTTTCCTAAGTGTCCCGGTTTCGGAGATACATACGTGTAAAGTCGTAAAAAATAGTGTATGTAGTGACGTCACAACGCGGAATTCCCATTTGTTCCCAAAAAAGTGTATTTTGGGCCAAAATCCCATCTCTGGGACAGTGGGACTTCATTAGAAACCAAAGGCATCTTTTTTTCTCAGCTCATCAAGTACTTCCATTTTCTTCATAAAAACCACAACATTTCAGATCCTTGCAACTGCCCGATTCAACTTTACTGCTGTCTTTCAGAACATTATTTTGTAAATTGTCAATGGCGCCCTCATATCTTAATAATATTACCTCTCATCAATATATATTGCGACTTATTAATTATTCCTAGCTCATTGAATGTATTACAAACTAGTTTTAAGTGACACTTTTTTAGTCAGTTGTATATAGACTTGTTCTTTTTGTTATGTTTTGATTCACTAGTTTAATCTCTCACTACTATGTTTAAGTTTCGCTACCAAATTTTTAGTCTACAACATGTTGATTTTTGCAATATCTTTACTGCTCATTTGACAATTGTTAATTATTCTCATTAGTTGTATTAAAATTCAATATCTTACTTTTCTTAATTGCAATCTTACCAAAAAGTTTCTGTATATCCTCCTCCCAGCAATTTTCACTCAATGACAGAACGTTTTACTCGTTGCAACGTACTCCGGAATTACAGGGCACATCGTGCACTTCTATCAATGCCACCCATAAATGTTCGTTTTCAGTTATACATAACTCAGATGTTGGGCACGCTCTTCCAACACACCCGTGTTGGGTGCTCCAGCTTGTTTTTCTTTTCTAAAAGCACCCTAAAATGCTGGAGGCGCTCTTGCGAGGTGTCTCGCAAGGTACTAATGGGGCTGTTGCATACTTTTGCTGCAAGTGATTTAATAGTCGATTCTGGTGTAAAAACCTCGAAAAATAATAATGGCAGCACTAAAGACTTCCGAAATCCACTCTTAAACTCAATAAACGCTTTTATTTACGAGGGTGTAATGGTGGCTGAGGGCAGTAAGAATGGGAAATTCCCATCTAACAATACTGTAACTCCATCAAAAAGTGACCAATAAGAGACGACTTTTATTTGACGCCGGTGTCACTAGATGTTGCGGTACCATTCATGGATGTGAATCATCACTCTGATGACTAATCACTCAGTGAATTATCCTTGTCAGCACAGAAAGAGTGACGAAATTAAGATAAGAATCTCCCATTGTTACTGCCCTCGGCCACTATTACGCCCTCGCAAATAAAAGCGTTTATTGAGTTTAAGAGTGGATTTCGGAAGTTTTCAGTGCTACCATCGTTATTTTTCGAGGTTTTTACTCCAGAATCGGCTGTTAAATCGCTTGTAGCAAATGTGTGCAACAGCCCAATTGTAAATACGAGTATTTCGATCAATTTTTCATCAAATGAGCTGAACAAGGTCTTATTTTATTGGTATTTACACTGTCTGCACGAATTCGTTAACCAAAACTTGCTAGGATTTTTCGTTTACTCAAAAAGTCGACCGTTACATTACTTTTTTCCTAGTAAAAATTGTTTGTTTGCCCATCAGTTTGTTGATCGACCAATATTCCAATTCTCATTGTTTTTGTTGACCGCCAGTAGAACTCTGTAGGCCGACCATCAAAATTTTGTTGGCAACCAGTAAATGTTAATGGTCACTGAAAAAAAAAGTTCTGGCTCTACCGAATACATGCTTCGGGAAGCTGAAGGAGGCATATCCGAAGCAAAGTTCTGTGACTAGCGGGCTTTTCGTCGGTAGTAGCGAGTCACATGCTCTAGCAGTCCCGAACCTCTTGCTTCGGCATTGCGATGTAGGCGGGCAACACGTGCAATGACATACAATCAGCAGGACCTGTCGCCATCTTTTCTCTGTTAAGTATCAGAGTAGAACGGGTTCACTCTTGAAATCAATTTACTCTGAGAATTTGTCATCGGCTATCTCTGAAAGAACGCTGCGACACAATTGAGGAGCATATTCACAGAGTTTGCGCACTTAACTAAGCGCGTCGTAAAGGGTGTGCGCCTCAGAGCGCTTCCGCTTCCCGTATATACGCAGCAATCAGTCCTTGTCTTCCAGAAACACTGAGCAGCGCAGTGGTAACGCACTGGACTCCGGAATGATACATCTCCGGATCAATCCCGGGTAGTAACTCCCTCTTTTTTCGCTCTTCTTTATATACATTCCCGAAGCACGTGCTTCTGTACTACCGAACTTTGCTCCGCGAAGCTATCTGAATCAGCACGTGTTTCGGCTCTACCGGAGCAATTTGTGTAGGTACTACTGGAGCACAGTTCTTTCAGTGGTAGGCCTAAATAATTCTACTGGCGGACAGCAAAAGTTTACTAGAGTTGGACAGCCCACGTGCTCCGATCCTAACAAGTGTCAAGTCAAGTAGCAAAAATGTTAGCACCATGGGGGCATGCATTACTGTATGCGTAGTGCAAGCAATACTTACTTAATGGAGTATTTTAATGACAAGAAGTGTCGCCATCCTTGTAAATCATAGCATTTTCTAAACAGTTAGTGATTTATAATGACGGATCGCAAATTGAATTGTATTCATTGTATTTTTCTTGGCATTTCACTTACTTTATCGTAAAAAATTGTCAGAAAAAAAATGAATCTGTTGCGATGGTGGCAAAGCTGCCGTTTTGCGTACAATTAATTCAACGATGGTTCCACCGGTTGAGAAAAGATTGCGCAGTTCAGTTCAGTATACAGGGTGTTTCAGACCACCCGTCCACTATCTTTTTAGCGGAAACGGGGCAAGATAATGAAATTCTGACGAAACTTTTCCAATGTATATCGACCCCAAAGAATTCAGGGAAAATATTGCCGACCCCAAAAAACGGCTCCTAAGGGCCTAATTGGGCCCCAAAAAGGGCCAAATTGCTGTTTCACAATGTTTTCTTATGGGGCGGGTGTTTTTTTATTTCAGAAATGAATTGTACACCTAAAAATAAGCATTTTTTGTTCAGGGCATTATTTTCAAAAAATGGCCCTTTCTCAAGTTAGGGGCCGTTTTAAAAAAAATTAGGGGCCATTTTGAATCGCTCGCTGTGACCTTAAAAATTGACGGATTTCAAAAAACTAAAAATATTCTGAATCAGCAGATCAAGAGCTTTCTTTTGATGTATCACAACCTTATTTTCTGCGAAAAGATATTGGGGGCCCCCTCCCCCCTAAATTTTGGGGCTTTTGGGGGCCTCTACGAAAAAATGTTCAAATGGCAAGGTATAGGTTGTGATACATCATTGGAAAGCTCTTGAAAAGACGAAGAAAATGGTCCAAACCGGAAGTCAATCCGATCATTTTAACGAGTGTTGCGGCCTGGCCTCTTCCCCTAAATTTTGGGGCTTTTGGGGGCGGGGCTCCTTTGAGTAAAATTGAAAATTGCAGGGTACAAGTTGTTTAAATCATTCAAAAGCTCTTGAAATGACAAAGAAAATAGTCCAAACCGGGTCTCAATCCGATATTTTCAACGAGAGTTACAGCCATTCAAAGATTTGAAGTATTTTTCTCGTATTCGCGGGATTTTTAGGTGATTGTTTTCTATGGCCTCCTCGATGAATCCTCCGCAATACGAGAAAAATACTTCAAAACTTTGAATAGCTGTAACTCTCGTTGAAATTATCGGATTGAGACCCGGTTTGGACTATTTTCTTTGTCATTTCAAGAGCTTTTGAATGATTTAAACAACTTGTACCCTGCAATTTTCAATTTTACTCAAAGGAGCCCCGCCCCCAAAAGCCCCAAAATTTAGGGGAAGAGGCCAGGCCGCAACACTCGTTAAAATGATCGGATTGACTTCCGGTTTGGACCATTTTCTTCGTCTTTTCAAGAGCTTTCCAATGATGTATCACAACCTATACCTTGCCATTTGAACATTTTTTCGTAGAGGCCCCCAAAGCCCCAAAATTTAGGGGGGAGGGGGCCCCCAATATATTTTCGCAGAAAATAAGGTTGTGATACATCAAAAGAAAGCCCTTGATCTGCTGATTCAGAATATTTTTAGTTTTTTGAAATCCGTCAATTTTTAAGGTTACAGCGAGCGATTCAAAATGGCCCCTAAATTTTTTTAAAACGGCCCCTAACTTGAGAAAGGGCCATTTTTTGAAAATAATGCCCTGAACAAAAAATGCTTATTTTTAGGTGTACAATTCATTTCTGAAATAAAAAAACACCCGCCCCATAAGAAAACATTGAGAAACAGCAATTTGGCCCTTTATGGGGCCCAATTAGGCCCTTAGGAGCCGTTTTTCGGGGTCGGCAATATTTTCCCTGAATTCTTTGGGGTCGATATACATTGGAAAAGTTTCGTCAGAATTTCATTATCTTGCCCCGTTTTTGCTAAAAAGATAGTGGACGGGTGGTCTGAAACACCCTGTATATTACTGTAATGCACGAAAGTACTAGCACCTGTAATCATTTATCAACCGGTGAAGTCGCCGATGACTTGAAGAAATGTGGAGATATTTTAATAAATAAACGGCGATTGCAGCGATTGAGAAAAGATTACAGATCAGAGTATTTTCGTGGAGTACATTTATTCACTGAACTGAAGCGTGTAATCTTTTCTCAATCAGTGGAATCATCGGTGAATTGACAAATGTCATTAATTGTACGCAAAACGGCAGCTCTGGATAGTCCCAATAAACATTTTTTTAGCGCTGGATCATCTAATACATATCAAATCATGGATCATCCTTTTTTGATATCCAGTGTACATCCTTTAGATCACCAATACTTTTGGGACATCTAGTGGATGTACATTAGATCTACAAATATTAAAGTATAAATAAAGATATCTAATGGTAATCTTATGGTGGACTAAGAATTATCATATTTCCGAACTCTTGTCCAAAGAACAACCATGAGAGATCCAAAGAAAGCAAAGAAAATGTCACAACCATTAGATCTCCAATGGATGAAGGAGTAACATAGCTTGAACGTGGGATACCTCATGGATATCCAACAGATTATTCACAAAGTCCTTGTAGGACGAGTGATCTATTGGATATCCAGGCGATTCTTCAACGTGTTTTATTAAAATTAACTTCAATGAGAAGATCTCTTAGACATCTTGAGGAGATACTCCAGTAGTACTAGCAATTCAGATATCCCGAGGACCACAATTAGTTATTCTATAAACTTCGGGTACAAACTTGAATAGAGAGTGATATCCGAGACATCTATACGATAACTATACTCTTCACTATCGACATTGACGAACTTTCAATGATTTTTTAGATATCCACTAGATAACCGTTATTAATATACTTTATCTAGACCTTTCCTCGCTAACTACTGGATATTCTCGAAAACACAGATTGAAAGCATTAATTCTATGTTATCAGATGGATATCGACTCGACTATTTGTGTCACCTCCGAAAGTAAAAGTAAAGTTATAATCACGAGACATCCAGAATAAGACGATCTTAAACCCAACATTTTATGTCCATGGGGTTTTTGACACACTAGATATTTTATATTCCCGTACAGTAACATGCAGTAAGTAATTAATTACTGTTTTCCATCAGTAAGATAAATGCGAACGTTATCTCATTACAATGTCACTATGCCAATAAGCGAAACCATAAGGATGACATATAAATCAGTAAGAAGACTGAAAAAGAATGTTCATTTTGTGTGCAATTTCTGTGAATATATTTAAAAATGACGCAGTAAGAGTGAACTTTGACTATGGATGGCATTTGATCATTCTTGAATTGTTTTTAAACTCAAAAAGTCTTGTTACCGTGAAATCACCCTTATGCCGTCTGAATTTCATCCTAGAAATAAGTCCAGTCTGATATCTAATAGCCATCTAAATTTCATCCAAGAAACCAATCTCGTCTGATATCTAATAGCCATCTAAATGACATCCGAGTAACAATGCCGTCTGATATCTAATAGCTATCTGAATGCCATCTAAGAAACAATACCGTTTGATATCTAATGGCTGTCTAAATGCCATCCAAGAAACAAGTCCGTTTGATATCTAATGGCTGTCTAAATTCCATCCAAGAAAAAAGTCCGTCTAATATCCAATACACATCTAAATTTCAACCTAGAAATAGAATGGTTGAAATGTGATCTAACATTGATCCAAAAAAAAGGTAGGACCAACGCGTCTTTAAATGCATTATAATCTTATTAAAATAATATCTCTCGCGTTGGAGCAATCGGTAAGGCATCTGATTATCACCCCGACGACCTAGGTTCAATTCCTAGCACAGGACATCTGTAAGTACACTTTCATCCTTGTAAATTAACTTGTAAAAATATACCATGTGTCTCTAATGTGTTTCTAAGTGTATGTAAACTAAATATGTCTGACAGACTGTAGAGGGAAAGCCTAAAGCTAAATTACGAAGCTACTTCTATTTTTCTCATCCAGAGCGCACTAGGGTGCTTTTTTGTCACTATATAGCTCCGTGTATGATCCAACTTCGATCATCCTATTAAGATCTGAAACTGGTATAAGTGTCGTCCAGCAGACATCCATGCCAGCTCCGAGAAACAGGTTCAGTAGATATCCACTGGATATCCTTCGGAATTAATTCCTGCTCAGTCAAACCACCTTCATGAATAACCCATGGATCTCTTATGGATCGGTTTCTCGGAGCTGGCATGGATGTCTGCTGGACGACACTTATACCAGTTTCAGATCTTAATAGGATGATCCAGCGATGATCTAACGCATCTACGCTGGATCATACATGGCTCCTCATTAGATAAAAAATGTTTACTGGGGTGGTGCAACTGACGAATCTTTAGAACTACCATCTCTTTACTTAATCTTACAATTAAAAGATATTCCGTGTGGCCTTAAGTGTCAAAATAATGTGATTTGGTACTTGAAAGTAAGTACATACAATTATATACACTGTAGTGACTGGTTGAAATGAGTGACTAAATAGGAGTCAATACTTTTGACCGTCGATAAATCTTTTGCGATAAGGTGACGCGGCATTCTGCGTGGTAGCTCAACCGGCTCCCAGCTGGCCTGCTCCCTCTTCCCACATTAATTCTTTGGCCTCTTTGGGTCTCGGTATAGTAAATAATTAATTATTTCACTGCGGACGCGGCACGCTCCTATGATCTCATCCTTTCTCACTGCCTGAGAACAGTGGTCCTAAGAAAAGGCTAAGAGGTGGGAGGGATGAGACTTGACACCTACCTCACCTATGCTCCTACATACGTCAATTAACTAAGGGAGGTTTGTAGATCCTCTACTTTCATGCCCAAGGATTTTTACGATTTTAATCATGTTGTCTTAGCGTGCCCGTTCCCTCATTTTCAAAGAGACATCACAATTACAAAATACAGATAATGAAACGAAATATTTGTAAACCGCTTCTCATACAAAATGCTTCAGATTATTCCAGGCGAAGCTTGTCCGACTGAAAATCGTGTCAATTTACTCATTTCTGAACTTCAAATTTGTCAATTACCTAATATTTTATTTTTTAATCGAAAATATCACACAAAAATGTTTTTCAAAGAAAAAAAAAACAGAAACAAAAACAGAAACAGAAACAGAAACAGAAACAGAAACAGAAACAGAAACAGAAACAGAAACAGAAACAGAAACAGAAACAGAAACAGAAACAGACACAGACACAGACACAGACACAGACACAGACACAGACACAGGCACAGGCACAGGCACAGGCACAGGCACAGGCACAGGCACAGGCACAGGCACAGGCACAGGCACAGGCACAGACACAGACACAGACACAGACACAGACACAGAAACAGAAACAAAAACAAAAAATTAACAAAAAACCTTTGAATGTCCGGAAAGATGCATGTTTCAATCCATAGTTGGCGACTTTGTCCTTTGTCCATCAAACGCACATGAAGCTGCATGAATTCACTGTACTTTCAAACATTCAGAGTTTAGCTTATTGTTTGGTCTCGAGCCAGAGAAAAACAGTAATACGAAAGAAAGCCCCCCACCCAACCTCTTCTTCTTCTTCGTTATTGTTGAGTCGTTGGGTGCAGAAAAGGGACCTCAATTGCAGTGGATTTTTTGAGTTGACCGTTCCAACATTAACCCGGTCTGAGTTCACCTAAAGATTACCTTTGAAGACCTGTAACGACGCTAATTTCGTTCTTATTTGGAATTATTTTTCACTGTAGTTCATCAATCTTAGGTATCCTTCAGTGAGACATCCTAATCTGACCTATTTTTGGCTAAATTACAATGATTTTTAGTCAGTTTTGAGCCGGACAGAAGGATGTTCGGCACATTATATTTTATTTTAGGTTAGTTTTTTTTTTTTTTTTTTTCATGGCCAATTCAAAAAGTCTATATATTACGGGCAACGGCCGGGATTGAACTGAGACGTCTATACTATACACGGTGTGGGTCAAACAAAGAATACATACAGATATGGCATTAGCCCGAATTTTGTTAAGTTGACTCCGGCCGTGATACAACCGGGCATACAGAGGGGATCATAAAGATTACAGAGAAAAGATTACATTTTCCATGTTTGTCTGTTACAAAACTGTTCCGTGTTTGTTCTAGTTCCACAAACAAACACAGGAAAAGAGGGAAACGTAATATTTTCGAACCAGAATTCTGTAATCTTTATGATCCCCTCTGCATGCCCGGTTGTATCACGGCCGGCGTTTTATCCATTTTTCACTTAACACGGGCGAGATGGCTTATGCCATATCTGTATGTATAAGTAATCTTTGGGGTCAAAGACGCGCCTTGCCCAGGCAGGGCAGTCTTTGCTCAATCTGACCGGGCATTGTTGCTCTTTTAGCACACAAATTAACGAGAGTGCCCGAGAGGTGACGGGTGACGGGCACGGACAAAGAATCAAAACAACACTGAAAAAAAAAAATTGTATGAATTAACAATTTAATTGTTCAGAATGGGGCCCTCAATTAGTTTTGTTAATTCAACAAAACGAAATGGTGAATCAACAAAATAAGATTGTTAAACTGACAAAAAAAGATTGTTGAATCTACAAACAATTTGTTCATTCAACAATCTATTTTGTCAGTTTAACAATCTTATTTTGTTAATTCACCATTTCGTTTTGTTGAATTAATAAAACTAATTGAGGGCCCTATTCTGAACAATTGAATTGTTAATTCATACAATTTTTTTTATCAGTGAAGGCTCAAAAACGAACAAAACAGAAAATTCAAAGAAGTAAGGAGAAAACGAACTGAATTCGTAAAAGTGACTTTACCCAGTTTTTTTGGTGCAAGACTGACTGTGATAAGACCGGGAATTACTGAGTACATTTTTGGTCACATTGGTGACGACAATTACATTTTTGAATTCCGTGAATTACACTTACAGTTACCGGCACGGCACATTTCGCTTAATTTCGCCTTTACACTGAAAAAGGTGCTTGGTTAAAGTTTACTATATTGACATAGTAAACTTTTCATGGTTAAATCTTATACTATAACTATGGTAAAAGTTACAAAAAATATAGAAATGTAAACGAGGCACATTGTAAATTTAACCACGTAAAAATAGTAAAATCAAACTTTCTGGATTTTACTATGTGTTGGTTAAAGTTTACGATGAAATGTTTACTATTTACGTTGAAATCACCCGTAACTTCGACACAAAATTCGAGATTTTCAAATCTTTGGAAAGCTCTCAAAAGCTCGAAAGTACTCTTAGGTAAAGGTTGTTGAAGCAAAGTTATTTATAAGAGTGCCTCCAAAATGGTACTTTTAAAAAAAAATATTTATCATGATAACTTTAGAGGCTATTTTAGTTTTAAAACCACCTCAATCTAAAGAACGACATTTTCAACCAAATTTATATAAATACAAACGTTTCCTCCCCAGCAATTACATCGATTCGGAGGCCACTCTCACGCTGAGCGACACTATGACAAGTAGTATATTGGAAACATGAGAAATGAACCACTCCATTAAATTAATAAAGCGCATATCAGAAATGAAAAACTTTTATAAAAATATTTTAACCATTACCTACTTGTTTAAATTTTAACCAAGTGCGTGGTTAAATTTAACTCATACTCGGTTTAAAGTAACCATTTTCGTGGTTAAATCCAAGAATAAAGCATGTAGTAAACTTTACTATGTGAGAATGGTAACGGTAACCCTCGACGTGGATTGTCGTCCAAACCAAGATTATAGTAAACTTTAACCAATATATGGTAAAGTTTAACCAAGTACTTTTTCCAGTGTAGTCTTTTTTCTTCGCGGAGAACGTCAACGTCGTGTCGGTGAGAGCGAAAAAATCGGCTGTGGAAGGGGTGAAGTGAATTAAAAGTTAAAAGCTAGTCCATGACGACTGACGAGTGCACAATGCCGTGAGTGGTTCCCAATTTATAGAAACCATCGCCGTCGCGTCGGTAACTTCCATATCAATAATGACTTTGCCCAAAATCACTAGGGCATTGTCACACTGCCCGGCCAAAATCGCCTAAATTACAAGTAAACCATCTTTTCCCGATGTGGCAGTGCTATACCGTCAATGACCGGGCATATATGTATATGTTTCCACCCGGCACGATACGGCGAAGACGTCCTTGCACTATTCCCAGCCTTTGCCCGTAACATATACAATACACATGTTTCCCAATTGTATATTCGGTAACGTACTCGGTTTGAGTGAACCTCTAATCAATAGACAATTCTGCATATGGGTTCTAATCATGGTAGAACCATTTATTGCGAATTTTCGCGACGAATATATTCGACAAAACCATTTCCAACATACGCATGACAACAGTGGATGACACGAAACTGGATCGTGTTTTTCGAACTTTGTCGGTGTTTACAGTCATCGATGGCATCAATTCGATTTGGAATTCTAGTCCGGAGGTGAATTCAAAATATAATTGATGCCATCGATGCGTCGAAAACATATCTAAAAACACAATTGAGTTTCCTCGAATATGTAGTTAGGTTGGTATTGTTTATGATATTCGATCGCGAGAATTCGCCGTTGGTCAATTATTCACAATGCCACAGTATATGGGTCTGTTGCATACTTTTGCAACAGTGTTATGGAGGGTTGATTCGGGTGTAACATCGCGTGAAAATAAAAACACAAAATGACCCAAAATGTGAGTACTATTAGAAAGTAAAACATTTTGAGTTTACTGTTAAAGAAATTGTTTAAAAAAAGTGTTGTTTACAATCTAACCAACATTATAAATTGCCGTCATCGGCCTGTTTAACTGTTTACTACTATATCTATGCGGTATGATGCATTAACCATTACATTTTACAATGAACGCTAAGAATCACTAGGGATGGGTTGCACTAGCCGAGGTTATAGCTTTACATCGATGGCGTAAATACTATAACTAGGAGTAAGCAAAACAGCAACTCGAGTAGGCGCAAGATCTTTAGGGGCGAAATTGGTCCAGGTAAATCAAAAAATTATACACGGACTTTAGAAAAAATGAAGGAAAAAAAGAGAAAAGAAAAGAAAAGAGACAAAGCATTGAAAAAAATGTCGTCCGATGATAGGTCCAGGTTTGACTTTGGCTGAATTTTTTACCTATTTATTAAATTCAGTACAAATGAACCTATAACATAGCTCCGATTTGCGCCTAAGTTCCTCATTTTTTACATGCGTTCGATTGATGTATAACGCAAGATGAGGGTTGTAGATAGCAAAATTTTGTCGGACGGGATTGAACGATAACAACCCCCCCCCCCCCCCCCCCGCAGGGCCTTAGGCCCCTAGGCCCCATGGGTGCGTCAAAAATCGGTTCTACCACGTGAACGAACAAGTAAAATCTAATTGATGAGACGGTATTCTCAAAGTTTCATTTCTGTGGCATTTTCTGATCATAAGTGACGAGTTTATACTGCTGCTAAAATAGCCGCATCCAGATCATAGTGCGCCGCGCCTGCGCCTCACCGCTGCCAGACGTCAGACGTTACTGGGATATCGAGCAATGCAGCAACGTTGGATTTTGTCCATTTTAGCCGACGCAAAAGATCAAATTCGAGGATTCTCGCCGCACTATACCCTATACCTAAAGTACGATATTTTTCATGAGCTTACATGGACAGAATCCAACGTTGCCAAATTGTACGCGACGCCACTGCGACAACTAACCTCTTCAAGTCGGCGCCAATATAATCAATGGGAAAAAAGAAACCATATACATCTTGTCTAATTAATATTACATTAGGCAACCAGCACCGGCTCAATCATTGAATCCGTATTGACAACTAATTATTGTGAGGAAGATCGTTTGGATTATGTCATTGTTACCAGGTATGTAGACACAGCGCAGCCGGTTTCTTTTTTTCTGTATTGTATCATTAATTCGCATAAAGCGGCGCGGGGTTGCATAATTTTATGAAGAAACCTCGCTTCCGGGACTTTTAAATGTCTCAATGAACGATTTGACGAAAAGTTTCTATATATCAAGCGATCGCGAATCTGATGCCGATTCAGCAGAATTTTTGGGCTGTGGGATTTGTTTACCAAGTCAGCAGATTTCCAGAGTAACAAATCGTCGTTTTTACTTCTTTCTGTTGTCCGATCAATTGCACTGCCTTATTGAAAAGTGAGAATTTCAAAATTGACCAATCAGAGGTTGGTTTCACGTTTAAAGATAGCATGTGAGCCAATCAAATTCCTGGATCTTAAATTTCCAGCACGTCATTGAATCGGTGAGTGTCATTCGTGATCGTGAACGATTGATTATCATTTTCCTCCCATTTGCGAATTCGTACAAAATTACAAGTCAGTTACTCGTATTTAATGATTGAAATGAACCGTTCACGCTCACCGAGTTCTACTCTGACTCTTATGAGCTATTGGTGATAGAGTTCTAGAATTCTCCGGGGAAATTCATCGGAGAAGTAAAGATTACATAGTTGTGTGTTTCTGTTTATATCTATTTATACACTATAAAAATTCATGTCCATGATCTATAACCCCCAGATAAATTCCCCCGGTGAATTCTAGAACTCTACCGTTGCCTGCAAAAGAAACTATTCTGAGTTGAATATTTTTCCTCTTTAAAAACGTATACATACAGCATTAGAGCAAAATTGAGCCTTTCAAGGTAGTCGTATCCGTCTTTTATTTCGTCATCTGGGATGCCGATGCATGCGGGCGCAACCTTTTTGCGCGAATTAACCTGAAAAGGAGCTGAAAACAGTGGGTCTTTTGCGCCATGGGCAATTGCAGAGTAAGTAGGGAATTCGCGGGCCTTTCGCGCTAGTGAATTTTCCGAATTTTCCGGAAAAGCACACTAAACTTGTTACCGTCGTTGCCAAACTTGCCCAAATTCATGTCGATGATCTTGTGCATGACTCTGGGCTGACAGGGCTCGCTGCTCAGTGCTCACTGCGATGCACTTTTCGAAAATCGATTTCAACTATTCAATAATCTATTCGATTGGAGTTTTCAGCCTTAGACTACAAAACTGAGGGTGTATTGTGCAACTTAGAAACTTTACCCGAAAAACTTGTTAGGTTGCTGCCCTTGACCTGAGAACGAGCTCTTGAGATTTTGGCGTGTAAAATAACGACTCAACCCAACGAGCTATTGCGATAGAGAGGATTTGTGGGACGTTATGTTGAGGCAGTACGGAGGCAGCCATGACGGAACAGCGGCGGCTCGTGCTATTTGGCAACAATGTTTTCCCTCCATTTGATTCTATGTTAAACAATCGATTTGACAGTGAAGCAGCGCTTCACCTGCAATCGATTGTTTTACATAGATTTAAACGGAGGGGAACCATTGTTGCCAAATTGCACGAGCCGCCACTGGACGGATATCTTAAGGGTATGGACGTTTTTCACACATGTTTTTTTTTGCATCACATGTTTTCACCTTTAAATTTTTAAAAAAAAAAGAAAAAAAAAGAAGAAAAAATGTGAAAACAATTTGGAAATGGTTTTAAACAAAAGTGCAAGAATTTTAGAGTGGCTACCGGGACACGAAAATCGATATAACTATTTCTTTTGGAAGGATTTGCGGGGTAAAAAAAACTGTCACATAACAGAAACAAGCGAAATTGTCTCACCTATGATTTGTTGTATAAAATTCTGTTTTCAGATAGCCACTTTAAATCACTTGCTCTTTCGTTTAAAAATAATTTCCTTTGGAGTAATTCTAACTTTTGTTATAAGGTTCAAAAATATGAGGCAAACAAACAAGAATCAGATCGCCCATGCTGCGCCTAACTTTGGGATAGGACCTATAGCCTATAACATATACATCAGCCTCTCTATTCCTAAACTAAACATCGTTGATTCAACCTAGAGTCCCTATATGTAGAGAGTTAAGACAAGTGAAACCAAGGGCGCTGCCATTGGAAGGGCCGTTGTTGTGTTTTCGTCCACTGCAAAGATTACAGTGCCGCTGAGTTTCTAACGATGTACTCTTTTACTGCTTTTGTGGATCGACATCTATTTACGCCTTGAAAGATTCTTTTGGAATTTATAGACATTCTTGAGGCATATCATGATTAAATTCGTCGAAAATTAACTCTTTATTCGCAAAATACCGTTGGTAAACAACTGCAATTGTAAACAAAAGTGCAAAATCGCAACCAATGGCGGCATCCGTAGAGCCTATAAAACTCATCGACCAATCAGAAGTTGACTACCCCCTTGCCTTAACTCTGTACATATACAGGGTGTCCCAAAATTGATAGTAAATATTTTTACCACGTATTTTTGGGGCCAAAAATAAGAATTTTTTTTCCTATGAACACGTGTCCGCAAATGCTCCCTCTCGGAGCTACAGCCCCCCAAAGTTTTTTAAAAAAATCGGTTTTTCTTCGATTCTAGGAACGGATCTCCGTAAAAATGGATGAAAATTGGTTTTCAGGGGTCATTTTAGGCGTTCTTTTCGATTCCGGGGTCGAAAATTTCCGAAAGGGTCAAAAAGGGGGAGTTTGAGGGGGGTTCAAATTTCAAATTGAATAATTTTTTAGTGTTTTTTAAGAAAATGAGAAAAGTAACAAAAGAATCTGATGAAACAAAACAAAAGGAACATTTTTGGTCTCTTTTGTTTTTTTCATAAGACACACGGAAAACGAGTAAAATCGATTTTTCACCGGGAGCGCACAGCCCGATAGCGCTTGTTTCAGTGCCGCGTTGCGCCGAGTCGATCGTTGAGTCAGTTGAGTGCACATAGCGCTCTATCGGGCTGTGCGCTCCCGGTGAAAAATCGATTTTACTTGTTTTCCGTGTGTCTTATGAAAAAAACAAAAAAGACCAAAAATGTTCCTTTTGTTTTGTTTCATCAGATTCTTTTGTTACTTTTCTCATTTTCTTAAAAAACACTAAAAAATTATTCAATTTAAAATTTGAACCCCCCTAAAACTCCCCCTTCTTGACCCTTTCGGGAATTTTCGACCCCGGAATCGGAAAGAACGCATAAAGTTACTCCTGGAAACCAATTTTCATCCATTTTTACGTAGATCCGTTGCTAGAATCGAAGAAAAACCGATATTTTTTTAAAACTTTGGGGGGGCTGTAGCTCCGAGGGGGGGCATTTTCGGACACGTGTTCATAGGAAAAAAACGTCTTATTTTGGCCCCAAAAATACTTGGTAAAAATATTTACTATCAATTTTGGGACACCCTGTATAGGGACTCTAATTGAACCGCGTATAAAAAAAGTTAGGAAGAGTCCCTCATTCTGATAATTCATGGGAGTGAGACAGTGGGTTGTGTTTGGGATTCTTTCGAAAAGACGCTGATAATATTTTCTGAAGATTTGAATAATAAGGAGCCACTGTTGGACTGTGGCGACGCGACGCGGCTGATCTGCTGAGATGGCGCTGGCAAGTGAGTGTTGGGCTCTACTCTCACTAGGTCGGTCAGTGACCCCAACACAACTCCAACTCCTCACTCATCGTCATCAGCTCGCGGCAGCCGCGCGGCCCGGCCACCGCTACGCACGCCTGCGCATCATATCGGGTGCAATGCTGTAAGGCGCAACAGCAACGGCAACGGCAACGGCATCGGACGGTGTGCCGCGGCCGCGCCGGTGGTGTGAGCGCAGCCGCGGCGCACTATATTCGATTTGGCCAAATTAGCTGGACATAAATCAAAAATTTGAAGTATGGAAAATCGAGATTTGGCAACCCAGGTTGATACATTAGAACTTAGAGAGTGTGCCTTTAAAATATTTCAATCCTAATATCACTGATAAGCGAATGACAAGCATCTGTTATGCAGAGCGCAAGTTCCATCTTCTGAGGTAGGTTTAATCCGTGTGTTTACAACTGTAAACACGACATGATTGTGACACTGTGGTGATAAGCGGCTAATTCATTAAGATTCAATGAATATGATCCCTCGTTTTTGAAGGTAAGTGACGTACTTTTTCATTTCTGTACTTTAAAAAAGCGATTTTTTAGGTATGATAAGTTTTTTTGAAAAAATGCTATAATTTTACTCAAAATTTGCAAGTTTTCATAAATAAATATGCTCATAAGTCTCGTGTCACGTTCAGTCACGTTCTAATTGTTCCTAGACAATGTTCCCTAACCTATCAGTCATCGATTTTTGCATATATCAGCTGCTAGTTTTTGCTAGCCTACGTGTAATTAATTTTTTTCGATATCAAAATCGCTCTCCGAAATACCAATTTTGTGCAAAAAAAGGCGAAGTCAGCGATTTAACCAACATATTTTCGCTTCTTATAAAACATTAAACACGTCGATCAATGATCGATGAAAAATTAATTTACCCCCTTAAGTATTGGTAAATTTACATAGTTTTAAATGAGGAAAATCCATTGTTACCAAATTGCTATACAAATCAGTAGCGGCTCGTGCAATCTGGCAACAGTGCTATTTTGCCATTTAAATCTGTGCCAAAAGATCGATTCTAGGTGAGGCACAGCGCCTCACCAAAGAATCGATTATTTTACATAGGTTTAAATGGAGGGAGTCCATTGTTGCCACATTGCACGAGCCGCCACTAATACAAATTAAACTTTTGTTTCCAGTGTCGAAGCGTGCAATTTGGCAACGTGGCATTTTGTCCATTTAAACCCACGTAGAAGGTCGAATGCGAAGGTGTTCACCGAAAACCCAAGAGTTCGATCTTTTTTGTGGGTTTATATGGACGAACTGCATCGTTGCCAGATTGCACGCTTCGCTGCTGTTTATCTCGTATTTCAGATCAGGTTCACGGTAATGAAAATGCGACGTAGTCAGCGATTTAGCCATCATGGTTTCGCTCCTTTTCTAACATAACTGCTCATCGATCAATAATAATTTTTCCTCATTAAATAGCGATTAATTTGCAGAGATTTAAATGAGGAAAATCAATTGTTCATCATTCAATTAGGATGGAACGCCAGACAGGTTTATAACTTCCCCCCCCCCCCACATCCAACCTTTTTGCACTGTACTCATCTTTCACGCGCTTCTGCAGACTAGAAAGACTACTTGGGATAAAAACTTGACTTGTTGAACCGCTGGAGGTAGTAATAATCGTATTTGAAGGAAAAATTTTTGAAAATAGTTACACTATTAGAGATATTTTAGAATCCGCCATTTTGGATGGGAATATGTTGAAAAAAGATCATCATTTCCAGAATCCTTGGCCCAAAAAACATAGGAAAGCATAGTTTGGGGCATTTTTTCCGATAAATGGATTTATGTCTAGCTATAATTCGGCCAAATCGAACATAGTGCGGCGCGGCGGCTGCGGCTCGGACAAAAGCATCTTTAGAGGTCCACGCTAGCTCGGCTCCTGCGGCTCCTGGCTCCTGCTGCGGCTCTAAAGAGGCAAGCTGGCGCTGGCTGTGCGAGCTGAGTGGCTGGCCGCTTGCCGGCATGGCACCTCCATCCGCACCTCCATCCGCACCTCCATCCGCACCTCCATCCGCACCTCCATCCGCACCTCCATCCGCACCTCATACGGACACTGGTGGACGGTGGGCACGCGGACCTCGCTCTCGGTGAGTACTGAGTAGTGGGCAACGTACATTGGGACTGGGAGAGAACTCCAAAATTATATTTTCGCAACCACCCGAACTAGAGTCCCTATATGTAGAGAGTTAAGACAAGAGGGCAGTCAACTTCTGATTGGTCGATGAGTTTTGGGCTCTACGGATGCCGCCATGGGATGCGATTTTGAACTTTTGTTTACAATCGCAGTTGTTTACCAACGGTATTTTACGGATAAAGAGTTAATTTTTGACGAATCTGTCAATTCTAATCATGATACGCCTCAAGAATGTCTGTAAATCCCAAAAGAATCTTTCAAAGCGTAAATAGATGTCGATCCCCAAAAGCAGTAAAAGATTACATCGTTAGAAACTCAGCGGCACTGTAATCTTTGCAGAGGACGAAAACACAACAACGTCCCTCAGAATGTAAACAAATGTGCAAAATCGCATCCAATGGCGGCTCCCATGGTTTCACTAGTCTTAACTCTCTACATATAGGAACTCTAGCATTGTATATAATGTATATACTTTATTATTCGATTCCGGTGAAGATTTGAGGCTCAGAGTGGAAAATTGAAGGTTGTGTTTAATTGAGAATGACAGCGAAATAAATAAAGAACATCGAGATTTTCCGGAGAGAACGAATACTCTTATTTTGGTCAAACACGGATGATATTCATAACCAGGTTCAAAGCAGACTGAAAGGTGAAAAAGGGATGTTTTGAGCGTTGGTTTTGTGGTCTAGGTGGCCAACAGTTGTAAGTCGCAAAAATCAGTTCAAGTGTTTCAGACTGATGTTGGCGTGAGAACAACATATAGGGGAGACAGTGAGCTCACGAAGTCTGTTTAGTTATAGGAATACTTGGCCTCACAGCATTTAACATAAAAATCGAAATTTCCAACACTCAGTGCTTTTCGGGGGGAGGGAGGGGGGGACACCAAACGCCAGAGTCAACTAAACCGCATTTCAAGCCAATCAGGAACCAGGTTCTCAGGTCAAGGGCAGCAACCCAACAAGTTTTTCCGGTAAAGTCTCTGATTTGCACAATGCACCCTCAGAGTTGTGTATTCTAAGGCTGGAAACTCCAATTGAATAGATTATTGAAAAGTTGAAATCGAGTTTCGAAATGGATTATCGCAGTAAGCACTGAGCAGCGAGCCCAGTCAGCCCAGAGTCATGCACAAAATCATCGACATGAATTTTGGCAAGTTTGGCAACGACGACGTACGCGATCCGAACACGTTTGGTGAGGGTTTTTCGGAAAATTTGCTCACGAATTATTTATGTTGAAAGACTAGTCGATGAAATTACGCGCAGTACATATAGTCCAGGCAACAGGGGATGTTAGCCTGCAAAGTTTGGAGAATTATATCTGAGAGTCAATTCTTATGAATATTCGGTCGCTGAATCCGAATCTGAACTTTGCGTACGAATCAGAGGGGAGGAACGGCCGCCATTTTCTAAAATGGCGCTCAAAATCACGTTTTTTTTCTTATTTCGCTTATATAACTCGAGGACCATTGATCAAATGCAAAAAATACCTTTGAACAAAATTAAAGTTCGTCAAATTCACAACGAAAAAGGATTGGTCATTATTTCAAACAGATAAAAACTGAATGCGCAACGGAGCCGCGAAAAATCGTGATATTCGCCCGTTGCGGCGCATGACCGCTAAACGCCACCTTGCGCCGGCCATCGCGCGCACGCTCCTCACCTCACCTTTGCAATATGTGAATAACAAATAAAGAAGAACAAATTACTTCAATTTGGCGTATCTAGTCTTAGGGCTCCAAGCTGTGTTACTCAGTTTCACACCATCCAAAAGGTCGAGTAGGCAAATTCATTTAAATGTGGTAATGTATGGTATAAACATTAAAAAAATTTCAATCTGCGCCTAATTCACTCCATCTTTCCGCGTATACATTCGTTTATTTTTCCCTTCATCTTCACTCTACCTCCATCCTTCTGAGTCTCTGAGTGGCCCAGCTCGTCCGTACTTTTCACATGGATGAAAGGGGGGGGGGATCTGAGCTGGTCTCGGGGCTTTTCCCCCAGTTTCGTGTTCACTTTTAGATTCATCGGTTTCAGACAGTGTGGCTCTGGTCTATGACTCATCAATTGCTTCATCTCCGTCAGTAACTAGGACTTGGACATATTATTGCTGCACTCACTGTTTCAATTTACGCAATATGCACTGAGCATTTTGAGCCCACTTTTTTGGCATCCGCAGGCACCGCAACCGGCGTGGCGCGCGCGGAGACAACGTTGCGTGAAATTTCAGGACATCCGTCTTAAAATAAAATCTAAAGCTGACGACTAAACAGTGTTTACTAAATCGGTCCACTTTTAAATGGTTTTCAACCATGGCAAAAGGCTACATTCTCAATATGAAGCTAAAGTTGGACTTGGAATCAAGTACTAAGACAATGGTGTCTGCGGCTGCATCTTTGGTCGACGATGACGCTGCACCGCCGCGAGGTTACGGTTTATTTCATGTGTAAAGATGTAGATTCGATGAAATATTTGAACTTCAAGATTTTTCGAGAGATGCTCGGAAAGAGCCTCGCCCAATTTGGACCCTTTTTTTCGCCCCTCAAATTCCTGGACCAAGTATGGCTTAAATTACTCCCTAAGGTGAGCTGATGCTCGTGTTAAAATTTCAGCTTGAGTATACGCACGGTTTCCGAGCTATGGGGGGGGGGCACAGTTCCCCATTGAAAGCATTGAAATGCATGCACTTTATGAGTATGAGAGTGGATTTCGTGATTTTTTAGTGCGCTAATTGTTATTTTTACAGGGTTTGCCCCATTATCCACTATTAATAAGCCTGCAGCAAAAGATTGCAACAGCTCCATTCAATTACATGATTTATTTTGGATAGATAATAATTAAGTCTCTTTGGGTCGTTCTGACCGTTTTTTAGCACTTTCTCGCCCTCAGCGGACAATTTTGGTGCCAAATTATGAATTTGGGCCGTTTTCCGAGAAATATTCCAAAGATTATTTGTCGGGCTCCGTCTCCGATGTTGTCAGATGTTGTGTAATATTCCATTTATTTTGCATTGATTTAAGCGGGGAGAAATAGTCAGCCTTTTCTGATTGGTTTTGACACAGAAAAAAGTATAGAATGTGTCGTAGGCACGAATTTGGGTTCACCGGCCGCCACAACTTGGATCAGTTTTTAGCATGGGACACAATCACATAATCAGATTGGGACACAATCTGATTGTGTCCCATGCAAAAAAACTTATTCAAATTGTGGCCGGTGAACACAAATTCGTTCCTACGACACATTCTACTTTTTTGGGTGGTGTGATTCCACTTTTGATAATTCATTCTAATATGTAAAGTGCCGAAAAACTTTAACGGTCGCAATTCCAATATGTTCGTTCAGAATCGAGTCATTCCTAGGAAAAACCGCGTAAACAAACTCGTATACGTGGTTTTACCGGATAACAAAAATTGTGAATTCTCATGCTCTAGACTTCCCAAACACACAAATTTACAGGGTGTACCAGACCACCTGGCTACGGCATTTTTATCGAAAACGACTGAACCAAATGATTTGAAACAAAAAAGTCAGATAGGGAATTGACCGCTTTTTGTTTTTGTTATTTTCAAAAGCCTCCGATTGCCCCTTGGGAAGTTTTGGGGGGGGGGGCTCAAACACATTTTTCAAGTTTTCTCAAAAAAGTCTCCATTAAAGGTACCTAAAAAAGTTCATATTTGTAAATTAGAGGCAATTGGCGACATTTTTGCTTCCTATAAATAGAAAAACCCCAAATTTTTCGAGTTATGGGGGCTTTTTGGAATTTTTTTGAATCGGCCCTTATGACCACCCTGTTCACAACTTTTCCATTACAGATTCTGAAAGAACACATCAATACCTTTCGATTATGTGCCACATGTTACCTTCCAGTAAGAAAATAAAGTGTTATTCGCCATTTTGGGGCTTAATTGGCTCAAACCATTGAATCGTTCTAATTCTGCAATTGAAGCCCCAAAATTTTGATTTTGAGAATAACACTTTATTTTCTTACTGAAAGGTAACGTTTGGCACATTAATCGAAAGGTATTGATGTGTTCTTTCAGAATCTGTAATGATTTTTGAAAAATTCTGAACAGGGTGGTCACAAGGGCCGATTCAAAAAAATTCCAAAAAGCCCCTATAACTCAAAAAATTCGGGGTTTTTGGATTTATAGGAAGCAAACAAGTCGCCAATTGCATCTAATTTACAAATATGAACTTTATTAGATACCTTTATTGGAGACTTTTTCGAGAAAACTTGAAAAATGTGTTTGAGCCCCCCCCCCCCCCCAAAACCCCTCAAGGGGCTATCGGGGGCTTTTGAAAATATGAAAAACAGAAAATTTAGGGTCAATTGCTTGCCTGACTTTTTTGTTTCAAATCATTTGGTTCAGTAGTTTTCGAGAAAAATGCCCTATCCGGGTGGTCTGGTACATCCTGTATATAGTATGTAAGGGTTCATGCGTAAAATGAACTATTCATGATTCGTTTTTATCACCTACATCGCCGTGCTGTACAATTAATATATGACAAGAAAGCATAACTTTACCAAATTAGGGGCTGCCACTACCAGAAGATTATGATAGTAAAGTTGATAACTGAAGAAACCACGTATAAATTATTAAGTTATTGTTATTCTCTTGTGCTGTTCTGAAAGAAGGAAAATTTTATACGTTTGCATCATGATTTACAAGAGTGTGCGTCCTTTCTAATAACTTCGAGTTTTTTACAAATCGGAGCCTTAGAATTAAAAATATGAAATACCTACACGCAATCAAACTTTAAAATGCGTTTTTCTCAAGATTTCGTTTTTCGTTATATGTACATATACATGGTTTCTTCAAAGAATGACTCAATTATCCGAGATATATTCACCGTTTGAAAATGAAATGTTGATATTTTATAACTTATTTTGCTCCATTATTTACATCACACATACATTCAGCCGTGCTTCCGCGCTAACCGCGCAAATGATAATTTACATTATATCACGGACGCGTGGTGTACGGAAACAGGGCTTAAATTTTGATTATACTCTGTTCGGGATAAGAAGTCCGATGGGGAGTCAGGTAAAAACGCACTACATTGCAACGCAGCGGTTCCTTCGTCGTCGATTCTTATCCGCTCAGCTCGTTCAGGACTCAGGAGACCTGCCTTTCAGACCCTTTTATTGAAACAGACAAAGCCGTGAACTGACCAATTATACATGTCGTTTCAACCGCCCACTTGAAATTTAAACTTTTGCGGCATTCAAAAATTTTGAATAACTGACATCAAATAATTTAAATTCTGCTCGAAGTGCGCAGAAAAATGATACCTAACGGCAGTTCAAATATGCAATTTTTCAAAGATTTCGGCATTCCTGATTGAGTGATTTAGAAAGCCGAAATCTTTGAAAAATTACATATTGAACCGCCGTTAGGTATCATTTTTCTGTGCACGTCGAGCAGAATTTAAATTTAAAGTCAGTTATTCAAAATTTTCGAATGCCGCTTGAATTTCGAGTAGGCGTTCAAAGGAGCATATAATTGGTAAGTTCACGATATTGTCTGTTTCAATAAAAGGGTCTGAAAGGCAGGTCTCCTGAACTAGCGCAGCGGCCGAGAATCGACGACGAAGGAACCGCTACGTTGCAATGTAGTGCGTTTTTACCTGACTCCGCTTCATCGGACTTCTTATCCCGAACATATTATAAGATTGACGTCATTAAAACGGTATTTCCAACGGCTTAATCACAGTTAATCTTGAACAGATTGCTATGGAATTGCGAGAATTGTAAATTTTCTTGGCAACTTATACTCTGTTCGGGATAAGAAGTCCGATGGGAAGTCAGGTAAAAACGCACTACATTGCAACGCAGCGGTTTCTCGGCTGTCGATTCTTCCCTGCCACGTCCGTTCAGGAGGACCGACCTTTTAGACCCTTTTATTGAAAAAGACAATACCGCGAACTGACCAATTTATACAGTCCTTTGAACGCCCACTCGAAAATTAAACTTTTGCGGCATTCGCGAATTTTGAACAACCGACTTTAAATTTAAATTCTGCTCGACTTGCACAGCAAAATGATACCTAACGGCGGTTCAGTGCGTAATTTTTCAAAGATTACGGCTCTCTGAAATCATTCAATCAGGCCAAAATCTTTGAAAAATTACTCCTTGAACCGCCATTCACGGAAAAAAAAGATTAGTGAAAATAACCATACGGATACCTGATTTTGGCACCTGCTAGATGTTATGGTAAACTTGGCCAGAAATATACTATGTTTTGACTAGGTACTAGGTGATGTTACTTGATTTCAAGTCGAATTTACTCAAAGTATCGGTAAGTGTACCATACTTCTGGTCAAGTTTACCATAACATCTAGCAGGTGCCAAAATCAGGTATCCGTATGGTTATTTTCACTGATCTTTTTTTCCGTGTATGGTACATTTACCGATACTTTGTGTTAATTCGACATGCAATCAGGTAACATCACCTAGTACCTAGTCAAAACATAGTATACTTCTGGTTAACATTACCATAACATCTAGTAGGTGCCAAAATCAGGTATCCGTATGTTTATTTTCACCGTAGTTTTTTTCCGTGTGGGTATCATTTTTCTGTGCACGTCGAGCAGAATTTAAATTTAAAGTCAGTTATTCAAAATTCGCGAATGCCGCAAAAGTTTAATTTTCGAGTGGGCGTTCAAAAGACTGTATAAATCGATCAGTTTACGGTATTGTTTTTTTCAATAAAAGCTGGGTCTAAAAGGCGAGTCTCTTGAACGGACGTAGAGGCGAAGAATGGACATCCTAAAACCGCTGCGTTGCAATATAGTGTGTTTTTACCTGACTTCCCATCGGACGTCTTATCCCGAACTGAGTATACGTAAATGGACCCGCTCGGTGACAAGCTGCCGGGTGACTGTTAAACAGAACTCGCTACGAGTACTACGTTGAAGATTTTTTATATTCCCAGAAATAACTGATCATTCTCTGCTGACAAGTGTATAATTTTTTTTTTCCTTCTTTTCCTCTTCTCTTTTCCATCATTTTCATTCCATCGGGAGAAGTCGGTCACTGTTCCATTTCTCAAGAATCAAAAATATCTCATATTATTCCTGTTTCTACTGACTAGTAAAAGATTCTGCAGCCCGAAGGAAACTACGCACGTTTGGTCAAAAATTTTGAAGCGCTCGCGCGGCATTTGGTGTTGAGTTTCCGGTGGGATGTAGATCGAGTGTCGAATCCTCTGCCGGTTGATGGGAATTTTCTTGACTTTGCAAGGTAAGCGTGGAAATTTCCTTTGGACTGAGGTGAGGAGAGGTTTCAAATACTTGAGTTTGAGTTCGTTCCAATATCAACTGACAAGGAATTTTGAAGATGATGGCAAAAAAATACACTTTGCACTTTGCGATTGACGCTCCGTATGAATAAACCTTGACTTGCGGGAGGAATGATTTGATCATGCAACTATTACCATTATTTTAAGCAAGAGCAGAAACAGGATTTCCAAACCTGGCTCAGATCGCTTTCATATCTTTTTGCATCGATTTTATTTTCCAAATAATCTCGAATAAAAAGCGGCCCAAACGATCTACTCAAGTCTAAAACCCAGAGCCGTAGCTACACCTCTGGGGGCCCTGAGGAAAGATTCGTTTCGGGGGCCCCCTGAAAATTGGGGAAGGTGCCTAGGGGTGTGGGGGAGCCCCCAATAAAGTAAGGTCTGGGGGTCCTCCCCTCAGAAAGTGTTGCAAATTTAATCTCTCACAGATGCACTTTGCAGCAATTTTTGGAGACGAAAAATTAATAAATATCAAACTTGTTTATACCGTAAATTGAGCGAAAATTTAGGCTACCAGCATAAGCCCCCATTTCCTTTCTATCAATAGCCATAATAAGACAAATTCAGCTCTTTTCAACTATTATAACCATAAATATATACATGTCTGTGGTTTTGTGGATATTATTATTGTTTTTTTTTTTACTGCTTACGCCTAAAAAAGCAGCTTACCCAAAGGTCGTGGCAAGGAAGAATTTAAAAAGTGGTGCAGCTTAAGATTATTTCGGGAAAGGGGGGGGGGTGGTTTAGGGATGCTTCCACTTTTTTACATCCGTATACCGGGGGATCTGGGGGTATGGGGTACCCCTCAGACTTACGGGGGGTACGGGGGTCCTCCCCCGAAAAAAATTGAAATTTGATCTCTTGAAAACAAAGATTTTATAGGTTTTCTGAGTTTAATTTGAGAGTGAACTAAGAAAACATTTTTGAGTGGAAATAAACTTTTTGCCACGTTTGATTTAGGAAGAGTTTTTCCAGATAGAAGTTTCAGTAAAACACTTACATAGGCTAACATGGGGACTGGGGCCCCTGTGCCCTAAATGCCAATGCCAGTTACGTATAGATATAAGGCCCTGCAGTTCTCACCTTACGGTGGGCCCCCAAACCCTATGGGGCTCCTGCTCCTAATAATAATAATAATAATAATAAAATCCTACTTAAGCGAATACGAGAGGCATCATTAACTTCACTGTTTTTAAAGAGAGGGGCCATGAAATTATTAGGCACGCAGCTGAACTGAATTGCAATAGAAATCGATGTTGACAGTGGCATTTTTTTAAGGATTTAAGGGAATCGGAGCGACAGTATTTACAGACACTGGAAAAAAAAAAAAAAAAAAAAAAAAAAAAAAAAAAAAAAAAAAAAGAAGTTCGGTGGGGACCCCCGAGGTTCGGGGGCCCCGGGCCCCGGGGCAATGCCCCGCTTGCCCTATGGTAGCTACGGCCCTGCATAACTCCTTCATCCTTGTTCTCAAATGGCGGAGCTACTTAGGTGTCATGGGGATTTCGTGTCTACTTTGTCACTGTCTATACAGAAACACACAGGAAAGCCTTAAATTAGACAAGAACCTTCCATGGTACGGCTAAATGACTTCGCCACTACGCCTTAAATTGAGGAGTCCTTCGGTAAAAGGGCGGATACGCGTATCCGCCCTTCTTGCGGAGATCGCTTTAATGGAATCCTTAAGCCCTAAGCTACCAGAATGTATGTAGTGTGTACATGGTTCCAACGTTTCCCACGGAAATAACAAGTAATATTTGCCGCAAATCACGTATTATTTGGAAAAATTTCAAATGCAGATTCGAGTCTGATGATTTTTAGTTATATTTTTTTCTTTCTCTCCCTTTTTATTAAGCGTTTGAAAACAGGAAAAAGTCATACAAAATATTTGTTGGGATGCACAAATTAAGTAACTACCGCACCGAGTGCATCAACGATATACGCCGCGCACAGCGAACACATGGTTATCAGAAGATGCGGCGGAACAACGGAAGTAACATCAAGCTTCATTTTTTATTCAAACTCTGCTTTAAATGCGAACAAAAATCGTTGTAAAGTCTGAAAAAAATTGATCAAATAATCGATCACCGGTAAAAGGGTGGATAAACAGTTTCTCGAAAAACGCAATTGTGAAAAAACCGTATGTGCTATAGCCCTGCAGGGTCATAAGCCAAAAAACTTTGACCGGCCGCCATTTTGGATACAAGCATCGTATTGACGTCCAGCTTTCGCCATTCTCTTTCTCTTTCCAAGACCTTTCGATTTATGTATCACTCGATGGAGTGGATTTTATTTGGGGGGGGGCGGTCCCCCACCCCCAAATCCTGACCTGCAAGGTCATAAGCCAAAAAACTTTGACCGGCCGCTATTTTGGATACAAGCATCGTATTGACGTCCGGTTTGCGCCATTCTCTTTCTCTTTCCAAGACCTTTCGATTGATGTATCACTCGATGGAGCGGATTTTATTTGGGGGGGGGGCAGTCCCCCCAAAACGTTACATGGCCGCCATTTTGGATAGACGCATCGTAGCGACTTCGGTTTTGCACTAGATTCTTTCTTTTTTTAAGACCTTTCGATTAATGTACAACATGACCCCCCTTTACATTTGACTTTTTTGAGCTACAGCCCCCAAACTTAAACATTTTGGGGGGGGGGGGGCTCCGCGCCATTTTTTTCCATCAAATGATAAAGTGTGGCACATCATTGGAGAGAGGATGTTCTGAGGATTCAAAAACTTGTTACTTTTTGAAAAAAATATTAATTCAAACCGAAGTTTTGGGCCTCTAAAGTATGGGGTAGCTATTTGGCCGCCATTTTCTTTTGAGAGAGGCTATCGAAAATCTGAAAAACGAAATTGCTCAGTTTTTGGAGCCCTTTGCAATGATGAAAAAAAATACCCCCTGCCATTTGAAATATGCGATGTATTGGCAACACGGGGTACGTTTTGGGGCCTATGCCCCCCGCCCCTTAAGGGGGGGTTGGAACTCCCCAACATTTTCTCTGGAGTTGCTTAAGGGTAATAAATCATTCCTGATTTTTTCATATTTTTACAATCAACCAGGCGCTCACAGCAAAAGTGTGAACTCATTTCTCGGACACCCTGTAGGCATCAGTTCAAGTGAGCAAGGATGTCAGCTCGACCGACGACGCACAGTAGTGGTGAAGCGTGCAATCTGACAACGTTGCATTTCGTCCAATCAAGCCTATGAAAAAAGTCGACTTCCGTGAACCAACTGAAACGGTAGCAGACTGCAAGCTTCGCCTCAGCGCGTGAGCAATAGATTATATCTCACTAGAACCAAAAGTGGTTGATCAAAATATCCTTCAAGAGGCCAGGGCGAAAACCTACATTTTCTACAGCAAGTCCCAATTTTCACCAAAAATCCCTCCGTTTTTAGTGTAAAGTAGGGGGGTATTAGCCCCCGATTCGTCCACGATTTTATACAATAGTAAAAGCTTTCTGTTGCTTGTTGACAGGATTACAGGAATGCCCGAATGGCACACATTGATGACAGCTGTTTCGGGGCCCGGGTCCGGAGTTAAATTTTTAAGGGGGAAAAAAAGAAAGTAACACTTTCTTTTTTTTTCGGAGGTTTAAGTGTCCTCTTTCGCCAACTAGGGCCCAACAGACGAAATGGGAGAGAGTAAAAGAAGGAAAGATGATAGAGAGAGAGAGAGAGAGAGAGAGAGAGAGAGAGAGAGAGAGAGAGAGAGAGAGAGAGAGAGAGAGAGAGAGAGAGAGAGAGAGAGAGAGAGTTAGAGTGTTAGTTACATCAATGACCTTCCGAGATGACTAGATCTGAGACCGTCAAATCTTGTCACCTCGGCCGGGATTCGAACCCGGGACCTCTGGAATAGAAGCCAGTTACGCTGACCACCAGACCACGGAGGCCGACAAAGTAACACTTTTACTCAAAAATTAAAGTTATCAAAAATTCAGCTAAAATGAAGGAGGGCTCTGTGCGACGGTGCGGTGTGAGGGAGAGAGAATGTGAGACGAGAGTAGGGGAGGGGGCGTTTGGGTTATAGAAAAATGATCAAGGAGCGCGAGAAGGTGTAAAAGAGGGGGAGGGGGAGGAGTCGCCGCGCCGCGCCCCGCATTGCGTGGCCCGAAAGTACTAGGCCCTCCCTGCTAAAAAAATCTTTCTCTGCTTACAGAGAGCATTTTAGGAATTTTATTTGAAAAACAAAACAAAACAAAAGCAAAAACAAAAGTAAAAGCAAAAGCAAAAACAAAAAAACAAAAAAAAACAAACAAAAAAACAAAAAAGAAAGTTATTAAAGAAAAACTAAAAACTGTTATGGTCTAAATAATGACACTTAATGCTCAGAGCGGCGCCACTGAACTGCGAATCGTTGCGTCCTTGATTCAACTCCGGGTCGCGTCACACTACTTTATCACTCTTCTTCATATGTATACTTTCCCGAAGCACGTGCTCAAGCTCTACCGGACTAAAGGGGTGTTTCCACCTGCGAATTTAAAAGCGCGAATTGACCGCTTGAGCCAATTAGGCTTCTTCGTTGTCGATACATCGGACTCGACCTATCGACTTCAAGGCAGAGCTCATTGGCTCAATCAGTTTATTCACGCTTTTAAATTCGCAGGTGGAGACACCCCTTTAGCTCTGCTAGGCTATCCTAATCCGCTCGGGTTTCGGCTCAACTGGAGCATTGGGTGTACTCTGTACTACCGGTGCACAGTTTTTTCGGTGTATTTTCTGTGATGAAAATGGAAACACGGTCACGAACACAACGTTACAATGATTTTTCCTTGACATAATAATATGTTGTAACCTGCATCTAAAAGAAAATTATGAGTGAAATCACAAGGTTTTTTCCTTGACATAATAATATGTTGTAACCTGCATCTAAAAGAAAATTATGAGTGAAATCACAAGGTTACAAAGTGAAATTATTGCATCAATGCACCGTGGGTTGCAAAGATTTTTATCTTGGATATCAAGGGGATACACACGGTCAAAAATCAGCCAAAAATCTGGAGTGAAAATTGGAGCTAATCTCAAAGTGAGGGCACATTTTACTCTCATGCGTACTAAAAACATCGTGTGCCGGGTGTAAAAGAGCGGAAAATACTATTGAAGTAAATTAAGTTTGTCACTCACAGACAGTCTTAACCATCAATTTAACCAAAAAGACAGTTATTTGCCCGCATTCTTTGAATCCGATACCACGCAGTAGTTGCGATCAGTCATCGCATCGGAGACGAATCGGCTGATTTCGATTGATTGACTATCAAACTTTTGGCTGTAGTGATATGGAGCATGGATTCATTTTCCTGAGTTCTAGCACCACAAAAAAAAAAAAAAAAAAAAAAAAAAAAAAAAAAAAAAAAAATGAACACTACGAAGAACCTTCGAAATCTATACTTAAAAATTATGGTTTTTACGAAGCCTTACATAATTGCAAAACCAAACATTCAAACAGCGCATTAGAAATTTCTGTTTTGTAAGCAACTAGCTGCTAGTCTTCAACGTTAGTCACCGAACAGAGCAGCCGAATATATTATAACTACAAGGTGTCTCAGAAACATATGTCGCCCTTGTAACCACTTATTCTACAGCTCAAAATAAGGCTTTTTTCATAGTAAACATGTGTCCGAAATTGTCCCGCTTTTGAGCTACAGCCCCCAAAGTTTTAAAAACATGTAAGGTTTTTTTGGAACAGCAACCACCATTATGAACCAAAAGTCATGAAAATAGGTGTCCAGCGGTAGTTTTAGGGTAGAAATGGGGATCTTGCACCCTCCGGGGATTTCGCCGCTCGAGAATCATTCCAGCAGAAAAAGTGACAAGAAAATCAAAAATGACATTATTAAAGTCCGCAAAGGAATAGAAAGTTGCGAAAAAGTTGTCCAAAGTTTTGCCATAAAATAAAGGATTTTGATTGGTCGGCCGATTTTGACGTCAGCTCACCCTGCCGCCGCCATGATGTATTTTGTCTCCGTAAGGGTTTGTGTGAAAGAGGTGATAGTTCTCGTATTTCAGACGCGTATTTTGTGAACAATTAGGAGTTTAAGTGCAGATAAAACTCTTGAAGGGTTGCAACACATACTAGAAAACTCCTGGATAACATTTTCCAACCGTCAAAGTGACGAGAAATTAAATATTATCGAATTAAGTTACTGGCTTTAAAATGGAGTTAAAATGTCGACTTGCAAATCAACACATTAGAATTGCAAACGAGTTAAACGTACCATTTAATTAGATACTGAAGTGTGGACCATCAAAAACGGTTCATTGAAGGCTAAGTTTACCATTTTTTTAATCTTTGGCGTCAAAAAATGTGGTTCTACTTTGTTATTTTCTTCCAACAATAGGTACTCGTGTTGACCACTCAGTGCCGTCTCCCCTTCTCAGTTCAGCTTCTTACCTAGTGCTTCAAGATATGTGATCTTCCTTTCATTTCCTCTCGCGGACATTGATTATTCTTCGATAGAACATACTGTCTCTTCACTTTTGAAGATAGTTAGGTTGTTTTTTTCATAACAAGGAGTGTCTGTGAACTATTTTGGTCTCTTCAGAGTTCTACGGAGTACCTAACCTTAAACCTAATACTGGTAATTCTAAGTTAGTGTTGTGATTGATTTCTTGCACCAGTAATAGTATTGCCATAATGATGACAGTAGTTTCATAATTCTGTTAAGTGGGTACTTTAGTCTTTCAATTAAACTATAAACATTCTGTTATTGAAGAATACTCTTAATTTCACAATGAAATGAAAGTCCTCCGTTCTGTCCGTGCAAACTTCAGAACCACGAATGAGTGAGTCATTCTGTTATTTGCTTCTTCATGTCCAAACTGACTGAAGTTCGACTTTGAAATCAGATTTGCTGCAAATTATAATTTCAACTACATTATTATAATTTGCTCAAGTCAGTTCAAAGTACAATCAACGATGGAACTCAACAACCAGTCAACGCGCAGATAAACCTAAACCGCAGGTAGGTGTGACCTCAGGTGTAGATTTTGTGGTTGAATTTTATTTTCTCCTAGTCTCTGATTTTTGATGCACTTCTGTACCAACTTTACTCACACGAGTAAAATGGTAAATAGAGGAACCTAAAGACAAGTTCAAGCTTTATCCGAGATTACGTTGGATCTGAACGTTAAACGTTAAAGCAAATTACACTAACAGTCAGCATGCACATTGAGCTTGCTAAAAGAGAAATTCCAGTGACAGATTCATCAGGAAGACTTACTGATGACCCTGTAATTTGCTGAAATAAGCTCCAAAGGAGACAAGTAGGTACTCATCAGTACAGTCCAGTGATGCGGCCGCTGTGCTGTGAAAAATATGCTAACTGAGGAGCGCTGAATGTTAGTTAGCTATGCTTAAGCAAATGGTAGCTCTAGAATATAAATGTTAAGGCTAAGAAAAAAAAATCAATTTCGGTAAAAATAGTTTATGGCAACAACTGTTGCAAGAAAAAATGGAAAGGAAGGAAACTTGAGGAGTCAAAGGTTTTATGCTGATCCACACCATTCGATAGGTTTAATCTTATTCTCTTTAGAGTCCCCAACTTTCTAACAAGCTTTAGCTCTAACAAAGATATCATAGCGCAAACAATAATTGTAAGAATGAATCATTCTTATCCAAAAGTATTGAAATTTCCTTTGCCAACGTACCAAGAGACCTCATAAAAATGAAATTCCTCTTCCGATAACTTTCATGGTACTATAATTCTAAGATAAGGTTTTGTCGCAATCATTTGTTATTTATCAGATCTGCACTTTAAAAGCTTCAAAGGCCTCAATGACTGCAAATATTAGTATTATTGACTGCATTCATGATGGTACGATTAAAACATTGAAGGGAAAACTGTCCATGCCTGCACATTGCGGTGGAAGATTTGTCATCAAGAATTACTGTTTGAAATCCCAACAGTGAGTGAACTTTGAATTGATCTATGTAAATGTTGATACATTTGATGCTAAGATCATCTACAGGAAAGTCGATTCCAAAGTTTAACTTACAAAGCAACATTTAAAAGATTTAGAGATCTGGAGGTATTGATTTGCTCCAATTCCATCTGAAATTCATAAGTGTTCTTTGAAAGAAATTATAAGTTTAGTAATCAATCTGGATTCTATGAACTAATTATGACTCAATAGCTTTGAAATCAATGATATATGACCAAGAAATAAGCAGGTAAAATTGCTTGAAATCTATCCAAAATTCTCATGATAAATAGTAATTAGCTGTATAGAAGCAAGGCTAGCAGAATGTAAACATTAGCTCAGCGGGGTGAGCTGACGTCACGGGAGGCTAAACCTACTTTCCCGCCGAAAAAAGGCGTTTCAAATCTGGTCGAAATTTCCGATTTTTAAATCAATTTTTCTCGGTGATCCCGCGTCCTAAAGAGAAAACGAAAAAATATGTGTCTCTTTATTTTTCCTCTACTTTCATATTCTGAATTAAAAAAAATACGAGCAAGATCCCCATTGTAGAATTCATTAACGACCTCCAGAAATTCAGAAATTGAGTCTAATTGACGATGAAGTATTAAATATTTGTTCCATCTGTTTTTTTCCCCGGACATTGTGACATTCAAACACCCAGCGTTGTCAAATTTCAGAGTTTTCCGTTTTTGGTTTGTTTTCTTTAAGTTTACTCTATGCGCAAGTGGGAAACTGATAAATTAAATTCTGATCAATTTTTCAAAGGTCTTTCTTTATCGATTTCCCCTGATGAAAGTTCAAATGGCTACAAGCCACTACTAAGTAATTACTAAACTCAGATGGGAAAAACTTTTAGAAAGAATTATGCTTACAGAATTTTTTCCATGTTATACGCTTTCCAAGCTTTCAAGCGAGATAATTGCTGCACAATGTGGAAAAGTCAGCGCTTTTACTATGGCGGGCGGCCCTTCTAAGCAGCGGAGTGGCGGGTTGCATACTTATTACTTACTGCCACGCACCAAGGTAAAAGAGCTACTTTTTCCACATTGCGCAGAAATTATCTCAAAATGTAGCTCAAAAGGGGGCATTTTTGGACACATGTTTATGTGAAAAAAGTATTATTTTGACCTATAGAATCCACCGCTGAAATATTCGGGAACAGTTTCTTCAATACCCTGTATGATATCTTTGGTTTGCTCTTGATAGTCTCGACTTGAGGTCTACGTTCGTCGTTCGGTCACTGGGATTGATTTCCAAGAAATGCTTCTTTGGTGCAGGTAGGGGAGACGCGGGCAAAGTGGAAAGGGTGGGCAAAGTGGAAAACGGCTGAAAATACTATAAGCGCGTCATATGTGGCGCACTCTATGGGCGAATCGTGAACTAATATGATAGTGAATCTCGAATGACGTATCGGTACTTGAAAACAACATCAATATTATTATTTAAAACATAACCAAACTTTTCACCTGGTGTGGATTGTATAATGCGGTGCTGGTTAAACAAAATTTAAAGTTAATTACTAGACCAAAAATCTCATTTAACAAAGATGTTTTCTTAATCTATAGTTATCAAAGATTAGTTGAGACCCAACAGATTTGCGAAGTTACTTACCATTATTAAGAAAATTAACGAAAATGTTCAATGAGCCCTTGCGGGCAAAGTGGAAAATAGGTTTCCACTTTGCCCTCCTTTCATGTCTGATAATACCCTTTCCGGTTTTTTGATCAAAGTGATGGTTTATTGAGTACTTCCGTTTACTCAAATTTGAATATAACTGTGTAGTTTTGTTTTGGAATGTCAATAAAGAAGTATTCAAGACCGCAAGTCTTACCGACTGTTCAATCCAAAGTTATGGCCGATTGAAATTTAGAGGTAGTTGTGTTTCCCAGAAGGGCACCCCTTAATTTCAATCGGCCGTAACTTTGGATTGAAAATTCAGTTTGCTTTGCGGTTTGCGCCATTCTTTTTCTCTATTTAAGATCCTTTTAGCTATGTATCACTCGATTTTGGATCTTTTTTCTGACGGCCCCTTAATTTTCATGTTCTTCTTTCAGAATTTGAAGTCAAGACATATTCCTTCTACTTGAAAAAAAAGCGATAAACGGGGATTCCCCCTAAATACTTACCGGGGGGGGGGGCTGAGAATATTTCCATTGCATTCTTTGTGGTCAATATACACTGTAGGTCTTTCACCGAGTTTTCGTTTTTGCCTTAGTTGGGTCACAATAAAAGCTTGCCAGGTGGTTTGACACACCCTGCTATTTAAGCATATTTTTTATCTCTCATTATTTAAAATTAACTTTTTTTTGCTTGATGATACATCTGTTCTTTCCACGCACAAGTGCATGAAAGTGCAATCAGTGCATTTTCGGCGGTTTTTTCACTTTTTCATCGCCTTTCCACTTTGCCCACCCCCCAGTTTCCACTTTGCCCACTCGTGGGTGGGCAAAGTGGAAAATGACACTTTTTCTTTATATTGATTTATAGGGTTTTTTAAGCATCTTTCGGGTTGTTTTTTGGTAGTTTAATAATCAAATTTTTACTTTCTTAAATTTTCATCAACATTCATAAAGTTCTATGAGAGATACAAGCATTCTACGAAACCCTTTTAACTTTGCCCACCTCTCCCCTATACTGTTTCGATTGACGGATTTTCAGAATGCAATGTCCACATTATGATCAAATTCTCATTAAGGTTCTTAGTGTGTTGCTTGGTTTTTGTTTGAATTAAAGTCCTACGAAGAATTCATGAGCCATTTTGCTGTGGCAAAATTTGCAAAAGACCCATTCTTCAGAATCTTTGCAGGGTTCGGTGAACCGCAGTGGCAGCGTGTGCAATCTGGCAACATTTCAATTAGTTCATTTAATGTCATGAAAAATTTCGAAATATTGGGAGTGCACAATGCATTCCCTCAAATGGATATTTTAGATAAGTTTTTATGGATGCCAGATCGTCTTAAGACCTTATATGAATAGGACCTACATATACATATAACAGAATATATGGAATATGGATGCATCCATCATACATTCATACATCATATAAACCCATTACTATGCGCCACTGGAAAAAGAGAGAAAAAGCGGTCCTCGCCGGATGGCCCGGCAGTTGACATTTTTGAGAGGCTATTGCTACCGACAAGCTAAAGTAGCCCATCATGGATTGCACATACATCGCATTGATTATTTATTGAATGGAATTTGTGTCAATTCATCAGTTTCTCGTATACTATCAACCATAAACAGTAGCGTTATTCTTCTTGACAGGTATTTGTCCCCAAAAAGAAAAGACAGAAGGAAATGAAACGAATTTGATTCAGTCGCAGAATCTTCTGTCTTAGTTGCTCTGTTGCTCACCCCCACTTTCATTAGCCATACACATATACATATTACTTACACATGGTTGCATTAATTTCTATTTCGCCGAATCAATTGAGCAAGATGTGCCAAATTTAACTGTTGGGCATTTTTGTCGGATCTACACGGTGGGCTTCAGGCCGTATTTTCCTCTCCTTTGAATCCATGGATACGGATAGTACACGGCAACACGGCTTTTAATCCGAAATCTGGCCACTCTGTTTGTAAGCGAACGCATGTCATTCACCGAAACAGTTGCCGATCGCGTGCCCACCCGCTTTGTCCACGTTCATGATTTCTGTGTTTCCTTCATCGAGTGAAAAATTCAAGGAAAGTCGACTTGCGCAAGCTTTCGTCGCGGCAAGGTTTACTTTACTTTATGCATTCCTTTTTCTTGATGAGCTTCGGAAAATAGAGAAAAACAATTTGAAAAAAAACTTGGTAAACAACCGAATGGGAAAGCATTGTTGGCCAAACAAATAATTATTCTGCTGAAAAGAACGTAATTTTCAACGTTTGTCTCATCGAAAATCCGCACCAAAAAAGAAGTTGTGTCATATCCGGAAGAAGGCCAAAAGCACATTTTTTAAAAAAAATGTATGGCGCTAATCTGTCTATAGCTCTCTTGAAGTGTATCAGTTTAGAATCCAAGAATTTTTCGAAGGGGGTGGGATGGGGGTACGAAAATTGTCAGGGAGGGGGTCCAAAGGTAAGAATCCAGTAATTTTTTTTGAAACCGTAGAAAATGACATTATTTTTTAGGGCAAATTTCGGTATCAAAGGGGGGGGGCAGACCGGTTCAGCCCCTTCCCCTTTGTCTACGCCAATGACGTATATACGAAGGTCGTCTCAAAAGTAAGTATCAGTTTTTATTTTTTTGGTTCAAAAAAAAAAAAAAAAAAAAAAAAAACTGTTAACCCTAGAGAGAATAAATAAAAACAAGCAGCCTTCAAAACACGCGCTCGCGTTAAGAATGGATGCACGACCTTAATTAATAATTGATTGGCAGGGTGCTTCAGGTTTACAGCCAAACGGTTTTGTATAACTGATTTTTATTATTATTGGTTTGTATTTTCCTCAAAAATCAAAGTTTGTAATTATTTAATTAATATTTACACTCAGACCTTTATCAGAAAGGTTTGGAATATACACATTTATGAGCTTAAATATACAGTATGTCTTGCATAAGGTCCACGCGTTGAAAAGATCAATTTCTGAGGTAAAAATAATACTTTTTTCCCGTTGAAACATGAGCGAAAAAATGCCCCCATTTTGAGCTACCGCCCCCCAAAGTTTTACAAAATGTTTAGTTTTTTGCAATAGCGACCACTACACTGAAAAAAAAATCAGCTAAATTTAACTAATGTCAACTTAAAAGTATGGACACCACTTAAAACTGTTAGTTCGACTATTTGAATTAGTAAAATTAACTCCATGCTGTGTTAATTAACATGGCACGGAGTTAATTTTATTAATTCAAATAGTCAAACTAACAGTTTTAAGTGGTGTCCATACTTTTAAGTTGAAATTAGGTAAATTTATCTGATTTTTTTTTCAGTGTATTATGAACCAAATGTCATGAAACGTGTCTCGAGGTAATTTTACGTCTAGAATCCATTAATAAACTCGAAAAATTCATTGGGTCTGACTGTACTTTTCAGGCAATTTTGTACCTTTGTCGGCACAAATTTTATGTAATAACAGATCAAAAATGTGAAAAGTAACTTCTAACATCAGATGGAAAAACTCTAAGAAAGATTTTTAGTCCTCTTCTCGGTACGATGCTTTTAAGCGAGATAATCATTGCCTACTATGGAAAAGTAAGCGCTTTTACTATACAGTGACTAGATAAACCACAGTGCGGCCATTTCGGTCGTCTTCCTGATTGGTCGGATTCCTTGGGTCGCGAATTTGAGCATTTAGAAGTATTTTTACGGTTTTAAAGGGTTTTCATACGCAAGTTAGACACGACTGAAGGTCCTCTGTCAAATTTGAAAAAAATTGGTTCTTAAAATTGAGAGAAATCAACGATTCCCCGTAACTGGCCCCCCGCGGTTGCGCACCCTTCTTAACACGGGCGCCATGCCATAGGGAGGAAGTGTGTTCCTGAGTTACTCGCTAAAAATATCGCAACCCCCGCCCTTAAAATGGTTTAAACGTAGCATTAATGACTTTTTTCAGACAGGGGGTAGAGAAATCTTCATTCCGAAACCCAAGAACAATCATACTCCCCATGCTGCCCATGCTAAAGTGGGTGCGCTCTTAAGGGGTGGAGGGCAAATGGCCGCACTGTGGTTTATCCGGTCACTGTATATTTTACTACAGCAGGCGCCGCCACCTGGCGGTTCGAAGAGGTAGCGAAGAGGCGGGTTGCATAGCGCATACGTACTGCCATTCTTCATGCATGGTAAAAGAGCTGAATTTTTCTCATGTGCAGCGAATGTCTCTACTAACACGCGTCATATCGAAAAAAATAAAGAGGATCAAAAATCTTAGTTAGAGTTTTTCCCATCTGATGTTAATAGTTATTTTTCAAATTTTTGATCCGTAACATAAAATTTGTGCCGATAAAGGCACGTGCCTTGTTCGGGCAATGTTGTACAACATTGCCTGAAGAGAACAGTCCAACTCAATTTCTAAATCTTTCGACGTCATTAATGGATTCTAGATGTAAAATTACCGCGCGACACACATTTTCATAACATTTGGTTCATAATGGTGGTTGCTATTGCAAAAAAAAAACTTTTCATTTTTTAAAACTTTGGGGTGCTGTAGCTCAACAGGGGGGCATTTATTGGCACGTATTTATAGGGGAAAAAATATTATTTTTATCTCAGAATTTGGCCTTTTAAAGGCGTGGAACCCTATGCATGACACCTTGTATAATCCTCACAGCTACTCGTAGTATTTTTCAGGAGCAAGTCTATCAAAACGGGTAGCCTACCAATTGACGAAATTGGGCAATGTGCAGGTGTTATGTTCTCTACCAGCAAGCTGATTCTGCTCATTTGGTCGAGACGAGACGAGATAGGAAGAAACGATCAACCCCCTTGGTTTAAATGGAGTCATTGATGCTCCAAGACGACGAACTCCGAGTCATTCATTTCAAATTCATGACTCGGAGCTCGTCGTCGCGGAGCATCAATGACTCCAAATCTTTCACTTGACTCCATTTAAACCAATGGGATTCATCGTTTCTTCCTATCTCGTCTCGTCTCGTCCAAATGAGCAGAATCAGCATGCAGGGGCGTAGCCAAGGGGGGGTGTCCAGGGGGTCTGGGCCTCCCCCCCCCCTTGACACCAAAATTTGTCCTAGAAAAAGGTCCTTTTTTGCGTTTTCAGACAAATATGGCCAAATTAGTATATTTGGACCTCCTCCCCCTTGACAAACTTCGGACCTCGGACACCCCCCCCCCCCTAGAAAAATTCATGCTTACGCCATTGCATCTGTCATATGCTTTTATTGTAGCTGAACTAAAGCAAGCACGAACATTCGGTGAAACACGTGTAAAGAATGACGACCCCGATGGATTCGGGGGAACTATGACCCTTGACCCCCCAAAAGCATTCCTTGGGGTTATTCAAGGGGGTAGGTACCCGCATCTCAAAAAAATCAAATGGACCGGGTGTGTTTTGACTTTTAAATCCAATACCGTTTACTTTTTTTCTCTGAGTTTTTTTTTTTTTTTTTTTTTTTTTTTTTTTTTTTTTTTTTTTTTTCTAAAAAACGAACCCTGAATGAGCTTTTGGTAATTTTCGAAACGTTTATAGAGGCAATTTTCGATTTATCACTGTGACCTTCCGAATCGAAAAAAGTCAATTTGCGGATCTCCAGCTAAATCCCATATAAAACGGCAGAGACGCGCCTTTGGGGATCGAATCACTTGTTATATGGTTAATTCTAGGCAACATTGTGAACTGCTGCCGTCATGAGCCATCTTTTGGTGCTTGTGGCCGGTGCAATGCATGGGGAGGGTTGATTCACCCCACTGTCGCAACCATGCAGGATCTCTTCCATCTCTCTCATTTCCCATTGAATGTTTAAGTAGGAAAAGGACAGAAAGAGGGGGTTTTATCCCGTTGTCCATCCTTGTCGAACATACGTTTCTTAATGGAGAAAAGAGAGAGATGAAGAAACTCTCGGTGCGCTAATGATTCACCCTTTCAATTGCCGCATCTTAGGCTTTCTTTAGAACGCCTTTTAAGAGCAGTGGCGGCTCGTGCCATCTGGCAACATCGTCTTCGCTCCATTTGAATCTATGTTTAACAATGGATTGCTGGTGAAGCGCTGCTTCACTTTCGAATCGATTGTTTTAGACACAATCAAATGGAGGGATGACACTGTTGCCATGTTGCACGAGCTGCCACTGTTTAAGAGTTTGTGAGTAAATTTTGGGACTATTTCATTCTCTCAATGTGATTATACACGTACCCGAATCATGAAGCCTCCATAGTCCATAAGGAGCTAAAGCAAAAGTATGGAAGCAGACCCATTTGATTGTGAAGACGCGATGGGTGTCAGCAATAAAACGCAGAGTTCGAAGGCACGCGTCGCGTCGCGTCGCAGTGTCGTACACACGTCGCGCGTCGCGTCACACAAGTGCTTCGATAAAAATAGGCAGATTATAGATTACTGGAGAGAGTCGCGTGTTTGGATGCACGCGAGCAGATGTATTAAAGGAGCCAGCAGCCAGCGACTCCCGATAAGCGTCATGATGGGATTGGAAGAAGTAGGGGATTCAAGCGACGATGACGCAGAGTGTAGGGAGTCAATAGGAGAGGCCGGACATGGCATGGCGTGGCGACTTTAAATGAATCCTATATCTTTGTTAATATGCAACTGAGAAATTTGAAAGTGCTTTTAGTGCTTTTATCGTAAAGTTTCCAACGAAATGCACCCTTCGCATAGTTTGTTATTTTACCCTAAAAAGATTCAAAATTTTCACTTTTAGTCATGTATTCCATGTTCGACCCCTTCAATTGACTTGCCCCACTGTGCGCTGTCGTGTCGCGTTCCTTGCTTTGTAGTAGTCAATGTTATCATATTACTAGACAGAACGCGATTGAGCGGTGCCGCACAGTGTGACTTCTTAATGGAAGATGCGGCAAAAACCTAATACGATGCAAGAACCCCGTTGAATTTGAAAACAAATACGTGAAAATCTTGAAATCTTTCTTTTGATCGTACATTTTATTCCCAATATGATTTTTAACTGAGATACAAAACAAAAAGCCAGATATATAGTTTCATTGAATTTTCTGTAGCTCCGCGCACGACCCCGCTTCGCTATGTTCAACCTCTCATATCTTCCAAACCTAATTAAAGCGGGTTACGAATTTTTCATGGTTGTTTGTACACATAATCAGCATGCCAAAAATGTTGCCTATACGTCGGAGCTCACCCAAGCTTTTTTTGAAAGTCTATAACTTTGCAAAAGTTCCCTCTTATTTGAGGAGTTGGCAATATAAGTCTTGATATGACACGATATATACTTTTTTGTTCAACCAACCATGAAGGTTTATTAAATAGGTCTTATGTTGTCCAGAAAAGTGGCTCCTATTCCAAAATTCCTAGCATTGACCTGAAACTGTGTCCAATCTCCCCAATGCGCGATGCCGATCGTTACACCGGTTTGCTCTAGTGACCAGGCTTCAGGCTCTTTTATCGCATCTCAACTCCGCAATATTTCATTCAATTGCGTTTCATTCTTTAACCTCCGGGATTCTTCGCCCATCAATACAACTGATATTTTTATCAATCCACGCGCTTCAAGAGATTTTTTTTTTATATTCTCAACCGTGACGGTGCTATTAATACAGCGTGAATCTTTCTAATCTTTTGCAAAATTATACAATTTGCGAATTTGAATTATTTTTAGACCGAGAGCAATAAACAGAGAAGGGTCAAAGGCGCAAACTTTGCAAGTCCATACAAGTCATACATTAAACGTTTCAACTATGTATCGATGAAACCAGGGACGAAAATACTCGCGCCAAATTCAGGTCATCAAAACAATCGGGGATAGGTTCAAGAACAAAGTCGTAGCTGAATGTCATCAGAGCGAAATCGTTGCTGAAAAAAAAATAATTGTTAAATGAGACTATTGCAAACATTAATTGCTGCAGCTGTAAATAGGTTCCACTCTAGTAAATAATCGATCAAAAATAATGTTGGGGGTATCGTTACGTTCCAAAATTGACTCACAATTTCAAAAAGAATTTTCATTTATTCAATTCAGAAAGTCTTTCTCAGCAACTCTTTTGGAAAGAAATAATTTCAACTTTTTACAAGATTAAGTACTAGATTACCAGAAAAATACAGCCAGACTTAAAATCTGAATTTCTAGTGGTCACCAAGTAAAAGAATTATAATTTGTTTTCTGCGAAATTCGACTTAATTTTATTTTACCTGTAAGCCAACAAAAATGAGCATTGGACGAAACCAACTTTTTTGTAAGGATGAAAAATTTGGACTAAAATTACAGGACAAAAGGGATATCCTGGACCTAAAAATAATTGGACTAAAATCTCATGGACGTTGCAGGCAAGGTCCAATATGATTTAGGGGGGCGGTGATCCCCGGGTCCGCCCCCTGGAGGGCCTGTAATTTGGCAACCCCCCTAACAGATGTCCCCCGCAAAATAATGGAATTCGTGTTTCAGCGTTTTTTGAAACTCGAACTCAAACTCGATTTATTCGGAGCTGCTCCCTTTTTTTTATACCCTGTATAATACTTATACAGGGTGTCCGGTAAGTCCCGGAACGGCTGCGCCATTTCTTTATTTACGCAGATAAAAAAACCAAACTTTGGGAGTGTTCCTAGATAAATAAAAACTACTTTTTGGGGGGGGTCAAAATTTTGGGCGCCCCTAACTTCTTTTTTCAAATGTCAACCCCTATCTTGTGATATCTCATTCGAAAGAGAGTAAAAAACTGAGCGTTTTGGCGCAAATTGCATGTCGATATCTCTTTTAGTATTCGAGATATGGAACTTCAAAAATCTATGGAAACCCATATTTAAAAAAATCATAACTCTGTGCCGTCACCCCTCTCTCACAGAGGTTAAAATAATTGGAAGAGTGCAAAACACAACACAACATGAAAGAGAGAGGCGGCGGGCACAAAGAAAACAAAAGATAAAAGAAATGCAAGAAGGAAAAAATGACGATGACGAAACAAAACAACACAAAACAACCGGATAAAAATTGACCAAAATATAATCACTAAAAAAAACTCAAAACAAAGAAATAAATAACGTACGTCAAAAATCGGTAAAGGAACAATCACAGAATATCACTATAAAATATAAGCATCCACGGTACGAAAAGATCACAAAAAAAGGGTAATACACGTAAATCAAATCGGGAGAAAAGTATCGGGAGCGCTCCGCAAGACTACAATTCAAATAACACGTACCAAAATTACATTCCCAAAAGAAATCACAAACGAACTTAAAATCCCCCCATTAAAATGAAATTAACCCCAGAAAAATATTGCACGACTGGAACACATAAACACTAATTAACAGGAAAAACACCGGGCGCGATTGCAAAGACGAGAAATGATTATTCCGGGAATAAAATCAGTAAAAATAAGTGCAATCGGACAATGTACAAAAAATCAAAAATATGAGAATAAAAGAGTAAAAATAGTAAAATCAAAAGAGGTAAAATATAATAATAGTAAAAACACAGCCTTCGACGATAAAGTAAAACAGCATCCAAAAATGTAGATAAAAAGTTCCAATTCGTGAGAGGAAAAAATAAAACGGTACAGGTACATCTCCAACCCAAGGGAGTCTAAAAGTAAAAGCAAATTTCCAAGAAAGCTCCAGAGAGACATCAAAATTACAAGTCGGGACCTTCAATCACACTCAGAGATGAGCCAGAAAATAGTACCAGAAACGAGAACCCCTTAAAAGGGCAGGAAATATCCAAGATAGAAAATAAAACAGCATCAACGATAAAACTTCCAAAATTCGACAAATAAAAAATGAAACAGACATGACTAGAAAAGGAACTTAGGAAAAATTTTGACTGAGCGTCAAGGCTTGTGCCCTGCACCTAACGGCAGTCCGAAACTGAGTGACCTTTGGCAAAGAAATCAAGAACACCAGCCCCTACGGAAATAAGGGTGTGGCAAAAGAGCACCCGAGGAAAATGGGTGGTCGCCCGTCGGGCCCACCGGAAGGTACGAGTCACAGAAAAAGGAAAGAGAAACGAAAAAAGACGGAAACTAACATGAGTGCATCACGTTTCGGTCAAACAGAGCAAAAGAACAGGAAGAGTAAAAGAAAAAGAGAGAGAAATGAGTGTCGGTTCGAGAGAAACGGCACAACTCTTACTCAGAAAGTCGCTATTTAAAAAAAACTAGGGGTCTAAACTACTCTACATAATAAGCTCTTTCCAGGGAAAAACACCTCTGCCCAAAAAAATTAACTTACAGTTGTTTTTTTTCCCGCCAAAATTTTTTGAAAAATTTCAAACATTTTGGATCAGCAATTTCCCTGTAATACGGACCAAATATCCAAATTTGGGTTAGAAGCTTCCTTTGAGAAGCTCAGTAATTACTGTGAAACGCTAAAGTTTCAAAAAACCCCATTTAGCCCGACATTTACTTCAATTCGACTTCGATTATAGACAGTTCGATATCTGCGAGTCCGTGAGATGCATTTTCGCGAATCAAGATAAGCAACGCGATGTGAGATAATGTGAATCACTTGAAACTCCAAGTTCAAGCATCTTGCTGGCGGTAAATTGAAGTAAATTTCGGGCCAAATGAGGTTTTCTGAAATTTTAGGGCTTCACAGTAATTACTGAGCTTTTCAGAGAAGCGTCTAACCCAAATTTGGATATTTGGTCCGTATTACAGGGAAATTGCTGATCCAAAATGTTTGAAATTTTTCAAAAAATTTTGGCGGGAAAAAAAACAACTGTAAGTTAATTTTTTTGGGCAGAGGTGTTTTCCCCTGGAAAGAGTTTGTTATGTAGAGTAGTTTAGACACCCAGTTTTTTAAATAGCGACTTTCTGAATAAGAGTTATGATTTTTTTTAAAATGGGTTTCCATAGATTTTTGAAGTTCGATATCTCGAATACTAAAAGAGATATCGACATGCGATTTGCGCCAAAATGCTCAGTATTTTACCCTCTTTCGAATGAGATATCACAAGATAGGGGTTGCCATTTGAAAAAAAAAGTTAGAGGCGCCCCCGCCCCCCCTGGGAGGGGCGCCCAAAATGTTGACCCCCCCCCCGAAAAGTAGTTTTTATTTATCTAGGAACATTCCTAAAGTTTGGTTTTTTTATCTGCGTAAATAAAGAAATGGCGCAGCCGTTCCGGGACTTACCGGACACCCTGTATTACTATACCACTTGTATGAAAAACACAGATATAGTGCGTTGTTGAGTCGATCTGCAGAGTCGTAAAATACCAAAACTGATTGTGTGAGTTACTTCATCATTCCCAATAGAGAGATAGCATTATCTTCTTCGCACTTCCAGCTATGCTGCATTTTGAAACAGTAAATGTCAATTTGAACCATATGTTGAGAATTCGACTGAAATCATTTGCTATTTCAATGTACTCATACATATCCATTATCCAATTATCCATTCTTGTCATTTTTCGAGCTAACTAACCTTTTTGTCCCACCGTATTTAACGAATTACGTTCATAGTGGGGTCTAGTGATGAAGTCGATCTTATGTCTGAAAATGACGTCGCTATGTGGCGATTTGTTTGCCTCTTGTTTGTTGCAATGTTCAACCGATAGTTTTACTGTTAAACAAATTCCATTGAAAGTACAGTTTCAAATAAAATAATAATTAAACTATATCGTTTCAATGGACCTTTTGCAAACTTTTACAAAACATATGCAGCAATATTGAGCGCATGAAATCTTTGGCCAGGACTGATGAATACATGCTTAGACTCTTCGGAATCCTTTACAAAAAAAAAAAATAAATAATCGTGATTGTTAGTTTCAAATTCGTGAATATTCAAACTGCGCCTCATAATTTCTATATGCTATCAAACAAGCAAGTTTCAGTCACCGAACGCGGAACGACGCATTTTTTGAGTCGGGAGCAACCAACACTATACACTCACTGGCAAAAATGGTCCTTGAAAATCCTTGCAATAAAGATTTCTGTGAAATCATAACGATCCTCATGTAATTGCACGGAAATCCTTATAAATTCTTGAGGATTTCCTTACATTTTCACGGAAATCCTTCTTGCATGGAGATTTGGGCAAGGATTTTCAATAAGGACCATTTTTACCAGGGCTATACTTTGTGTTTTTTACCAGTTTTGATGAATGATTTTGAATTTTGGCTCAAAAAATCCATGACAAATTCAAGAACACCGTGACGTTCTACTAATAAGCATAATCATATGGGTTATCCCATTCAGATTACAAAAATTAGACGAAATTCTGAAGAGCGATGACATTTCAGCGGATTTTAAGATCCTCAACTGGAATCACCTGACCTGAACTGAAAAGAGACAAACAAAACGCAGCGCTACTTACAATGACGTCAAATGACCCAAAGTCAACACTCAAGTGCCCTAAGTAACCCCTCTTCGGCGGATACAGCTTGTCAGTTGTCGGCCGGTTTTTATTTCTTATACCATTTCTAACAAGATCGCGTCTATTTGCGTCTTAGAGTAAACACTCATCTTTAATAAGAGGCTATTTGCCATTTGCCTCTGTTCCTTTCTCGTTGTAGCTTGCCTTTTTTTTGCCATCTTCTCAAGGCGGATCCACAAGCTGCGTTTGTCGGGTGCATCTTCAAACGCAGTTTATTCAAGTAGGTACACGCTTTTGATAAACTGCTTTATCGAATCGTGTAATTGCAGCTAATATACGCGCGTAAACAAGAAGTTGTTTTCAACTCATTGGAACAACATCATGGAAACTTCTGTGTTACTTCCTTATTTGAAGCCTCGTTTAGGTCTTTATTATTCACGCAACAGATCATTCATCATTCATCATTCATTATTGGAGAATGGAGGGACCCTACTATACTATCTACCATAACTTTCAAAAACTTGGATTTGACTCGAACCAATGAGCTATAACTTTAGAGTGGCACATCAAGGAACGTTCCGCTGGTTCATTGTTGTCACCTAGGGCGCCGCCATCTTGCCGTAAAAATCGATTTTGAGGTTAAGTTTTGTAGGTATTTTCCGGTCGTTTCGTAAACAACCTCGGGCATCGCCGAAAACGACCTACGAATCTGCCGTCCAAATTCCCGCCAAATTCCGAACGACCTACGAAATTTAACCTCAAACCTTGGAATCTGCCGTCCAAATTCCGCTTTTTCCCGGGATTCCTTCTACCCTGTGTGGCACAAGGTGGACCAGCCCGCTGCCACTCTAAAGTTATAGCTCATTGACTCGAACCAAGTCAAAATGTTGATTAAGGGCCCCTCCGCCCCTGGCCCCTAATCAGTTTTAACGTTTTCACGTTCCTTAGGGGTGGGGCCTATCTCGAAAGTTCTGAAGGACAACCTCTATCCACAAATATATAGATCGGAAGAACGTATACAAAACTGAGCATTTTGACGCAAATTGAAGGATGTTATCCTTTTTTCCATTCAATGTATTAAAAGTCAAAGTCTGATGTAGGCACAAAGCGATACTTGGTTTTTATACGAAAAACGATATCGACCATCGATTTGCGTCAAAATGCTCAGTTTTGTATGCTCTTTCGATTAGAGTATCAGTATCTCTCGATAGGAGTCGTCTTCCGGAATTCCCGAGATAGGCCTCGCCCTAAGGGTTAAAAATATTGAAAATGCTTGGGGGCCCTTACCTCGAATTTTGACTAGATTGGTTTCAAAGCCGTATTTTTCCTGAAAAGTACTTGCTCTTTAGATTATATTAGACCCCTAGTTTTATAAATTCCTATACTTTAAAAATAAGAGTAATGATTTTTTGAAAATCGGTACACATCAAACTTTGACCTTCGATATATCGACCTTTAGCCATGCCAAAATGTTCTTTTCTATCATCTTTCTAATGATGTGTCACAATTAAGATAGGGGTGACCATTTGACTATTTTGAGTTAGATGGGGGGGGGGGGGTGGAGGCGGATGCGAAGGGGGCCTGCCTAACTCCCCTCTTGAGCGAATGCCGTCAAAATGATTACCCTATCAAAATAATGTGTTTTAAAACATCCTCCAAATTTCGTATTTTAGATTCAATGCAGCAATAATGCACTGCACAGAATCAATGGCGTAGCCAAAGGGACAGGGGCGCGGTTGGAGCAATGTGGCAGCCATTTATTTTTGCCATCTGAACCTATGGAAAAGTATACATTTGACATTTCTAAGAGATTTGGCGAACCCTTTGAAAATGGATTATTTAACGTAGATTAAAATGAAGGGAATTAATTATTCTTGCCACATTTGCAGGAGCCACCACTGGGCGTACCTCGAAGCGTTATTCTCTGATTTCCGGGCTGCGACCGGAGAACAATTTTTCGTGGGAAATCTAAAAATACTGAGAGTAGCTTCCTTTATGATGCATGTTTTGAGCTTGAAAAATGCTTGGGTCCTGTATTGGGCGCAAACAGGAGCAAGATCCAATTTCTTCGACGCAGTCGCTTTTATTCACTTAAATCCGAAAAATTCCAAGAAGTACCAGGACGACGAGGATTTGAAATTAAATATCTAGAATGCAACGCGAGTTCATTCTAGATTCCTAAATATTAATGAAGATCAACTGAAAAATGACAAAGAAATAGTCTTATGTTAGGGTTGATACACCTTATAAAATTACCGACTTGGACCCAGCAGTAATTTTTCCCATCCAGGTTCCCGTAGTTTTCATTCAATTTCAAAAATATACAGCTAAAAAGAAAGCTCACAATTCCTTCTAAATAATTTTACACGGGAATCGCGAAGCTGAAGGAAAGGGGGGGGGGCGGAGTTTCAAAAATGTCATGACATGCTGAACTATAATTTGTTGAGTATTATAGAGTGCGACCGTTTTGCGTATTTTCAATGGCATTCTATGATCCATTGGAGATTCAATCGGTTGAAGCAAAGGTTTTACATTTATAATTTGAGAAGTTCAAAAATGGACAATGACCTGTACAGATAACCTCAGATCATAAAGCTTTGCTTGAATCGGTAGAATCACCAATTGGGTCGTAGAATGCTATTAAGTTTACAGGGTGATCCAAAAGCCTGCCAAGCTCAGAATAACTTTTGAACGGCTGCAGATAAAAATATGAAATTTGGGGGATGTTTATAACTCGGAAGAAACATTCTTTTGAGAGGGTAATAATTTTGACGGCATTTCTCCAGAAGGAGGTTTGCCCCTCGCCCCCCCCCCAACACAAAATTTTCTTCTGGCAACCCCTATCTTGTGGCACGTATGAAATTGATGTAATTCGACGTTGCCGGATTACACGTTACGGTTGCGGTTATTTGTTTAGTTTCTTTGCCCTTCTCTTGGTGAAAAGAGCGAAGCGGTGGGTGGCGCTGAGGGGGAAGCAATGTTGCCAAACTTGGTGAAAAAGATGCACACTTTACACTCAATCATAAGAGTGAAATTTCTATCAGTATTTTACGCCGACTCCTCTGGCACTGTCAGCAAGGCAAAGGATAGAATGGGCTTGTTGCACACTTGCTATGGCAATCTAAGGATAGATTCGGTTGTAAAAATCTTAAAAAATAACGATGGTGTAGATGGTAGAAGTAGAAACTAAGGAAATCCGCTCGCAAACTAATATAAAATTAATTTAAACGCACGACCGTCATGACAGAGTTAGGTACTGATGATAATGGGAGAGATTCCCATCTTTATAATATACTATCACCCCATCAAGAAGTGGCCAATAAGAGTCGACTTTCCTTTAGCACCGGTCTCACCAGGTGTCACGGTCCCATTGCCCTAGTAAAACTCCTCATAAATAATCCTCAAAAAAATCTCAGCATGCGAGATTTGGAACCTGATTTCATGTTAATCTTATGATAATTTCATGATGATCTCATGCTGAGCTCAAGATGATTTGCACTCATCATGAAATCACCATGAGATCCTCATGAGCTCAGGTCCCAAATCTCACGCCGAGATTATTTTGGTGATTTTTGATAAGAAGTTTTACCAGGGTATTTGGCTGCTAATCACTACTCTGGTGACTAGTTACTCCATACATCTCCCTTCAGTCTTCACAGCATGTGTCAAGTACTTTTCCACCTTATTTGATCTTTTGGTTTTAAAATAACCTCTCTATAGCAACGTCTATGTGAAATCAATTGATCTGTTACATCAGAACAAAAAGAAACCCAATGAGAGCTCTCCTGTGTCGATAGCTAAAATTAGTACAACTATTAAATCTTACTTTTGTAAGTTATGATTATCAGCTATTGGTTAAATAAACTATGGATCAATACATGAATTACTGTTACTAATTAGTTACGCAACAGCATGGAAAGAATGACGAAATTAAGAGCGGATGAATCTCCGATTATCAGTGCCCAACCCGGCGATTATGGTGGCGCGTTTTCAAGCATTTTATGCGTTTGGGAGTGAATTCTGTAAGTTTTTAGTACTACCATCGTTGTTTTTTGAGGTTTTTACAACTGCGAATTGATCCTTAAATCGTCTGCATCAAACACGTGCAGCAGCCCCATTTGTGTGGAGGGCGGAGTGCTGCGGAGGGATACCTTTGCCCCGGATGGCCCACTCCGGGGGCGGAAGTATCAGAAAGAATAAAGAAAAAAAAGGCCATCAACCTCTACATTGTAAAAAAAAAAAAAAAACCAAAAAAAAAAAAAAAAAAAAAAACAACAGATTTGTAATTTTGAGGGGAGGAAATTCACGGAGGGCGGCAAAATCGCAATATCCCCCCCCCCTCTCCGAGAACCTCAGCACGCCACTGAGGGTATGGGTTACCCTGGTTACACAACTCCTCGCTCCGTAAAGGCTAGAGCTCAGTTTACTGTCGACATTGTAGTCTGAGCGCGTCGTAATACGCAGAGAGGAGGGTTAAAGACGGGAGCAATGAGTATGTAAGCACATTGTATGACGACAAGAGAAATATAGGTCAATATCGATAAATGGATCAATAGGTCAGCAACGAGACCGAGAGCGTGCGGCAAGGTCATGCACGGAAGCAAAGCGGCCGGTATATCTATATATCTCATCGCTTATGAAACAGCCAAATTAGAAGTGAGGTTCGGAAACACATTTGCAGTGCGACGTTGCCAGAGATTTTTTTATTTTTTCATTTTATCTCTGTTTATTTGGAGAGAGAAACGCACCAATCTCCTCCCATTGGAATTATTTTTGCAATCTGATGATTCCGAACCGCAGTGGATGATCGGTCATCGTTTATCATCGTTTTCCCACCGCATTTGAACTAATGCAGAAGTATCGATTTTCTGGGTTCTCCATATTAATTGAGGTCTTTGCCGAGAGAAGGGCAAGTAAAACATCTGGTGTGTTCTTTTCTTGAAATCGGCATAGATACAAAATAATGGGTCTATATCGCGCACTTTTGCTGTAAAGCGAGGAATAACTGATTCCACCGTAAAATGTAGCGAGAAAACTGATTGGAACAACGAAAAATCAGAAAATGTCCTCTGTGATTGAGAATTAGTTGAGGTTCACTGCAAAATGAATTTTCAAATGACAGGAGCGGTGCAAAACTAGCTGACGTCATAGTATAGGTCCGGCCGCGGTGGAGCGGTCCAACCGAAACCAAATCACTGCTGTCAGCTGAATAACTATGTGAAACGGTGTCCAGTCACAAATCAGTCGATCATCCATGCATCGTCGATTCGGCGCCAACAATTCGAAAGGAAGCACGAATAGTCACATACACAGTTATTTGAAGGCATGTATGTCAAAAGAGTAAATACTCGTATTATTAATTATTAGCAGTGATTTGGTTTCAGTTGGACCGCTCCGCGCGCCGGTCCTCTACTTACTACTATGACGTTATCGAGTTTTGCGCCGAATCGAAAAATTTTCAAATCAATTGAAACTTGCAAAACTTCGAAAGCGTTTTGGTTTAAGATCCCGTGTTCAAAGAAAACAAACTAAAAACAGAAAAATAAAAAAATAAAAAAACAAAAAAACAAATGAAAAACAAAAAACAAAAAAACAAAATTATAAAAATACTGTGAGCTCCTTCATATCAAGTACTTGATGGAAATAAAATAAAAACAAAATATGCTCAACAGTCCCATCGGAGATTTCGAATAAAGAAAATACGCGTCTGTGATGTTTCATGTGTGCTCAATAATTATTTGATCCCGTTGACTCCAATATTGCCCCATAAGCCATTGGGTGTGCTCTTTACTTGAAATCTCCATTTCATTTTTATTCTGATTTTAAGGAAAGAACCCACCTCCTGTTTTATGAGCTTTTCTTCCGGCAAAGTCCAAATGACACCCTTTGTAGATTGACTCTTGATAGCACTGGCAAGTGTTGAAGCATCGTTGTAGACCGCATTCTATGTTATTTTCGTCGAACATTTCAAACACAGATCGTTTCGACTGTAAAGGCTGTACTGAAGTGAAGAAACCACTTTTAAGGTGATTCTTCAGCGTTTAGTGCCGATTTCTGCCACCAGAGCGCTACCGTTCGATTAATGCCAAATAACAGTCCGAAAGTAATCTATATGTATTTAAGAAATCGGAGTGTCAGTTACTAGATAATCATCTGAAGAACATCTCTGAGAAAAATCTCGTCGATAACTTCAAAAATAAGGCTACAAGTACCAAAAAATGGAATATCGCAAATCGATACAAAATAGCTTTCAAACGCGTTAAAGTTTTTGAAAATCGGTTTACTGGGACGCTCATACTGGTCAATTAAACACTGAGAAATTAATTAGCCTTTGGACGCACATGTAAGAAAAAGATTGACTAAAAATAAGTTATGGTTTTTCATGATTCTTCGCTAAAAAAAAAAAAAAAAAAATGTATCAGTGTTGAAGTGTACTATGATGCTTTATTAGTACAGTGTTTAGCACATTAAAATTGGAAAATTATAATGAAAATTTGGTATCATCAGTCAAAATGACCTCCTCCTTGTTGAATGGAAAGTTTCAAACGCCGCCGTGGAAAATCATCCATTGGGTCTCGGATGTCTTGAAGAGGGATTTCCTCTGCCGCTTGGATGAGACTCTTATTCAATTATTCCACGTTCGGGTGCCGTTTTTGGCATGCTGCGGTCTCCAAACTACCCCATAAGCAATAGTTCAACGGATTATGGTCTGGACTTCCGGAGGACCATTCAGAAGCTTTGATGAAGTCGGGAACATTCATCTCCAGCCAGTCAAACTTTACATTCAACAAGG
>VMOF01000320.1:278329-439012 GCA_011764245.1 Trialeurodes vaporariorum
AATCATGCCATAACTTATTTATAGTCAATCTTTTTCTTACATGTGCGTCCAAAGGCGAATTAATTTTTCAGTGTTTAATTGACCAGTATGAGCGTCCCAGTAAACCGATTTTCAAAAACTTTAGCGCGTTTGAAAGCTATTTTTATACAGTCTTAGAATATACATATAATGGTATATGGGCTTATTTCCAACCAAATTTTTGCTAGGTGCATTTGAGCACGTAGTATAGTATTTATGGCCGTCCTTGGTATTTTTATCTGAGCATTTATCCAAGCTTTTTTGCACCTTGCTAAAGCTCCAATATGCTCAAGTAAAGGCTATTTGCTGTCTTATTTTTAAGTGTATTTCTTATTTCTAAGCGGATGCAGTGGTGGATTGTGAAAGGTGAAATAGTGCATTGATGTTTTTTGTTAAAACCTATATTATTCATGGGTTTAAATGGACAAGCTTCAATGTTGCCAGATTGCGCGCTTTACCAGTGACCGTTTGAGACAGATTTCTCCGGAAAAGCACCGCAACTGATGTTTCAAGGTCCTTTCTTCCGATGAAAGCCTCGATTTCAATTTTGGAGAACTCAAGCTTCAAAAGAACTGCCCCTCTCCCAAACCTCTTCCGTCCGAAGAGGAGATGGATTTGTACCCTTATAAGTTATAAGACATGGATATTCCCATACAAAACGAAAATAACTGGATATAAAGGAACACCTCTGTTCGGACATTGTTTTTTACGATTTTGCTATTTCACTGCGGGGTATTTCGTTATTTTGAATGAATTTTTGGCCTCAATTTTGACCCAAACCCCACAGTTTCTTGGTTTTTTCCAACTCTTTGTCCAAATTATCAAAAATGACAGTCAAAATACTGAAATGTAAGGAGAAAATTGGAGATTCATTCTCTAAATACATATTTCAGCCAATATGACTTCCATGATACAGAGTAGTCCATACAACTTTGAAACATCAGTCCTATTACTCTACTTAAATTTCAATCGTTTTAATTTCAGCCGAGTAACATTTATCTGGCAAGATAAATCCACTTATACATCTAATACATTTCGAACTTTTTACTAAAATTTACTCAAAAACAAGTGTCAAGATTGGTGTTTTTACGGGTACGACCTTGTCGATAGATACCCACTCGATGAGATGAGCGGCTAAAAGTAGAACTTTGATGTATATCTTTATGGCGATGTTTTTCGAACGGGCAAGGAGTGATGTTTGAGCATGAGCACGCGCAGGTCTAAGTTTCATGGCAACTGTGCGCAGAGATGTAACATATGGTCGCCGCGCCGCGCCGGTCGGCAGGACTCGCGGTCGCGGACTCACGCTGCGAGAAAGGTCAAAATTTGCTAGGAAATTATCTCATCAAAAAGAGGATGCGCCTTAACTTCTTACTCCTGTTTCAATCAATCGACCTTTGCTCTATTTCATTCCTCTGGTTTTATCCAACCTTCGTCCTTCCCCCTTGCCTTGCCGAGTTCCGTCACACTACCTGACCAGTGACCACCACACACACACACACACAGCACACACACACACACACACACACACACACACACACACACACACACACACACACACACACACACACACACACACACACACACATATATATATATATATATATATAATATATATATATATATATATATATATATTTTAAACATAAAAATTAGATACATATATATATAGATATACAACTTAAATTGATAAATAACAAATATATATTTGATTTGGAATAACAATTATTAACAATATATATATATATAAAATATAATAAATATATAATAAATACCCTGTAATTAAGTATATGAAATATAGACATTAAATAAAACACAAAAAAATGACCTAAAACAAATCCTGAAGACCTTTGAAGTTGGTCAGACGCAAAGCTTTGGGGAAACATAACCAAAAAAATTAAAAAAATACATTTAAATAATGAATACTGAAAAACACAGGCGGGGAAAGCAGCTTTTTGGTGGCAAACAGAAATGCTGAGAGGACAAAATTCGAGAGCGACGACCGGTTTTTGTGATTTTAACGACTCATCAGGTTTTTGCATTTCTCGAAGCCCTCTACTCAATCTTTTAGAATGTTTTGTCGTCGAAACGACACCCGCTCACATGACCGAGAAGCAAATGCTCCCGCGCCATCTACCCTAGAAACAGAACAACTCTTTAGATTAAAAAAGAAAACCAGAGAAAAAGATAAAACCGGACGGCTAGAGAACGAAAGCTCTAAAAAAACCGCCGGCTCCCGAACAAAAAAGGGACACCATTTCGGGAGGCTATAAGTAATAAAACACAAAAAATATGGCCAAAATAAATTTGAATACCTTTAGGTTGGACACTCTTTAAGTTTCGAGAAACAACAAAGCCAAAAAGAAGCAAAAATAACATTAAAAATAATGTTTAAATAGTGAAAAATCAGGGGGGAGAGTTCACTCAGAAAATACACAGAAAGATGAGCGACGGGCAGCGTTTGAGAGGCCACGACCGGTTTCATTTCTTCACGCGTCATGTAGCAGTGTCGTTTCGGACTTTGTGTGCAAAAGCATTATAGAGACAGCTTCGAGAACCAGTCATATCGTAAAACGACGAAACCGGTCGTGAGCTCTCGAAACGGGTCCTTTGCTCATGCAATCTGTTGCACCTGCCTGGTGAACTCTCTAACCCCAGGTTTTTCAAATCTTACATTATTTTTAAAAAAAAATTTTTTAAATTATGGTTCGTTGATTTTCCAACTTAAAGTCTCACCAACTCTAAAGGTATTCACATTTATTTTTTGGCCATTGTTTTATCACGTATATCCCCGGGGGTGAAAAATTTGTCCCAAACGGAAGCCGGCGGCATTTTGAACGGGATAAGCTTCTCTAGCCGTCCGGGTGATCATGTTTTTCAAATCTTCTTTTTTCATCTGAGCGTGCTAAGCTTCTAAGGTAGATGGCGGGAGCATTTGCTTCTCGCGTCATGTCAGCAATGTCGTTTGCGACTGCTCTGGCGAAAGATTGGGAAGGCAGCTTTGAATAAGCCCACCTGATGAGTCGTAACACAACGAAACCGACGTAGGGACTCTCGAAAACGCTGTTTCCCAATCATGCATTTCTGTTGACCCCTGAGCTAACAATCTGCCCGCTGGGAAATTTTTCTTACATTATTTTTAATGTTATTTTTTCGTTTACGCCTTTGTGTTTCTCCAAACTTTTTAAAATCTGACCTCTAAAGTATTATATATCCATATATATATATATATATTATTTATTTTAATATGCAGGTATTATAATAGAATCTAGCTAATACATAAAATGAAAAACAACAGCCCAAGACACATAAATAATCACTGTTAAGAGTGCACAAGGCTAAAAAACATTAATAAAACCAAATTTGACCGCAAACGCTGGCTTCTTCAATAGTGAATAATAAAAAATATTAAGGGAAATTTAAAATACAAATGCTAAATACTGGACCGTGCTAGAAATATATTTAATAACCGCCGATAACCTTAACAGAGAAATCGATGAGCACAACCACAGACCACCAATGACAACAGTGTACATTACAGTCGCCACCAGACTCGTTTTTGGCTGCAAAAAACATGGTAAGAAGGCGCAATTTTTGAACGTCCTGGAATTACAAAGCTCCCTTCAGCTTTCAACAGCCGACGCTGTCTGGTGGCGATGAGTAATACTACACTACTAAAATTGGAAGTCAGGGGGTTGTTGCCCTCGATTTGTCGCTGATTTTTAGGTTACCTCGTGTTTATTTTAATTGTTTTCATGTCACGCTCCAGTATGTAAAATAGTACTTTAATTCCTTTCTTTCTTTTTTTATTATTCACCACTGAAGAAGCAGGTTGCGGACCCTAATTTTTTTTATTAAGGTGTTAGCCTAGTTCCCACACTTTAAAAGTGCTATTATGTATCTTGGGCAGTTCGGTTTTCTTTTTGTAATCAATATATATACGATTTATTCATTACATATATGATTATTAATATATCTATCTCTCATATATATATATCTATATATATAAACACGTAAAAACTTAGATCGCCAACAAAATCTAAAACAACTTAAACTGGGATAAAGGCTGGAACACTTAAATTTGGGACTTTCGCCAATTAACAGACCCTTTTTCACCAATACAAAAAAATAAAAACAAACAAAAACAAATACAGTGAGCCGCCGCTCTAATTGCAAGGCAAGGACTGGCGTACGATAGACAGTTCAAAAAAATCACGGCGCAAAGATTATCTAATTTTTCCAACCGCCTTTGAGAGGAAAAGCCGATAAGCACCGCTGAACTTAGACACCGCGCGGAAAAAAAAAAAAAAAAAATTTGGGCAAAATCGTGAATCATCTTTAGAATACTGCGGGGAAAGCAAAAGTATTGGGGGTAAACACGAACGCTGTTAAAATAAAATGATGTCAGTGTGTTTTCAGGTGAAGCAACTCTTCCTTTTTATCATCACCTTGTGCTCGTTAAGAAGTTGTTTTGTCTGACCAATATAACCCATTTCACAATCCTGGCACTTAAGATGGTAAACAACCTCCGACATTTGATCAGTCTCTCTTTCAGATTTTAACTGAGACATAAGAAATCCTAAATTATTATACTGCTTGTTGACCACAGGAAAACCAAAAGATTTTAAAATGGCCGACAATCTTTCAGACAAAAAGGGAACATATGGGAGGCTAATAAGTTTAGAAAAATCAACTTTATTCCTGGATGGAGCTTTTTCATGATAATTTTTTTCGGACACTTTGGAGAATTCTCTGTTAATAAGATGGGCAGGGTAGCAGTTTTCCATTAAAATACGTTTACCTAGATTGGCGGTAGTTTGGGTAAAATCCCGGTCACTCAAACGAAAAATACGTTGCGCAAGATTGGTGACGACATTACGTTTGTAAATAAATGGCTGCACCGACAAAACATTCAACAAACGCCCCGAGGACGAAGGCTTTTGGTACCATTTGCATTTCAAAACATTATTGACCCGGGACACAGTCATATCAAGGAAATTGATCGACTGGTTGACCTCTTCTTCGAGAGTAAATTGAATGGAGGGATTTTTTGAATTAAAAAAATGCAAAATAGGTACCACTGTGTCCTCATGAACCACCAGAAACAAATCGTCGACGTATCTTTTATAAAAAAGAATTAAAAATGAAATGGTACCGAGAATTTCCAGTTCAAAATCCTCCATCACTATGTTCGCCAACACAGCAGAGACACTACCCCCCATTGCCAAACCACGAATCTGATGAAAAAATTTGTCCTCAAACTGAAAAACAGTGGACTCCAAACACACTTTGAGGGCATAAAGAAATTGATCCTTGGGGACGGAACAATGTTGACAAATCTCATCCCACCGACGACTAACACATTCTAAGGCCAAATTAGAGGAAATGTTGGTATACATGGAAGTGACATCAAGCGAAATGAGTTTGTACCCATCTGGAATCTCCTGATTGTTGGCAGACTCAAAAAACTCAAAAGAGTTGGCAACATGGCAATCAGTATCACCGACAATGCTAGACAACTCAGTAGTGAAAAACTTTGACAAAACATAAAAAGGTGACCCAATGGAGCTAACAATGGGCCGCAAGGGAAAATTTTCTTTATGTAATTTTATGAGACCATAAATTCGAGACACGCCAGCGCCTGACACCTTCAAATTTTCAAAAAGATTCTTACTTATAAATTCTTGATCAAACCATTTTTTGACCAGAAAATTATTTTTAGCAATATGCGCAGGTATTAATGAATGACGAATCTGCTTGTAGGTAGAGGCATCATCTAACAAAACACGCATTTTTTCCCTATAATCAGCACTATTCACAATGACCGTTTTATTGGTTTTATCCCCATTAATGACCTTGATTTGAGGATTGTTTTTAATAAAGTGAAAAGTATCAATTATATCTTTTTTAAGCTACTATAAAAACACTCTTTGAAAAGATTGATGGTGCTAGAGTTGATATTTTCATGACCGCCGACACGTTTTACGAGATCTGTGTAAGTTTTTATGGCATGACAGACCCTATCTCTAATGGTGTCAACAAGAGTAGGTTCAAACCTGATCTTACTTTCTATACCAACAAAAATTTTTTCTAGGGGCACAGCTCGAAAAGGTGACTTTTGGAGTTGACGATTAGAGCCACAGAGAAAAGAAGGGGAGAGGAAGAGATAGAGAGAGTGAGATACCTCTCACACTAAAATGAGAAGTTCAGAATAAGCAAACAAATACGCATGATCGAGATCGCGTACCTACGATTTTTTTTGACGTGGCGCTTTTTACACCCTCTAAGTGCGAATAACATCACGCACAATTCTTTTATCACTTATTTTTCCATTACACTTTAAGTTAACATTGAAGTACCGACGCTAATTTTTACTATTGCACAGGGCAGGTGGGTAAAAAGTCCCCACACTTTACTGCTGCATGCGTATGAAGCAAAGTTTGGGAACTTTTTGTCAACCAATCACCTCTTTCATCGATTTATTGCATTGCCATCACTGGTGAGTTCATTAATTAACTCTCTCTCTCTCTCTCCTCTCTCTCTCCTCTCTCGCTCCTCTCTCTCTCTCTCTCTCTCTCTCTCTCTCTCTCTCTCTCTCTCTCTCTCTCTCTCTCTCTCTCTCTCTCTCTCTCTCTCTCTCTCTCTCTCTCTCTCTCTCTCTCTCTCTCTCTCTCTCTCTCTCTCTCTTTTAATATTTTCTTTCTACGTTTTCAAAAATTCCGTGGCGCTTTTGGTGTATCTTTTTAGGGAATCGGCGCTTTTGGATGGCAGCCGACTGACCCTGGGATTTCAAAGCGTCACCTCCACTGGAAAAAAAAAAAAAAAAAAAAAGTTTAGGTACAATCGTAGCAACCTTTTAGAATACCTTCGCACAGCAAAAGTATTGCTGTACCGCGGGAGAAAGTTGTAGATGTACCGAAGCTCTACAATTCGGTAGAGTAACATCCTTCCTTCAGTACAGCCACACCTCTTGCTCCGGTAGAGCAAAAGCTTTTGCTTCGCGAAGCTATTTGAAAAAGCTGCTGCGGCTGTACCCAAACTTTTCTGTCCGTATCTGCTCTTCTGAGATATCACCGCTGTATTCTCAATGGAGAAATAGGCTTACGAAGAGACTTGCTAATCTCAGAAACTGGAAAACGAAAGTATAGTGTATGAGGCTGACAAGCTGTATACGCTCTAAAAACGTCGTAATCTACACTATGAGCGTCATCGATGTTAATCTAAACGAGAAAAAAAATACAGTGTTCAACTCGCGGACTCGTATGCGCCAATATGCGGTGGAGGGATCTCGAAATGTCACATCTGCTCTTTCACTAACGTGTTTTCAAATTGACAAAAAGTCTTGTGACTTATTCATGTGTCCCTAAACAACTACCAACACAAGCTCATAGATCCACCCAGATCAACTGCAAGATCCTGGGATCCGAGTGTAGATCTATGATATTGTATGCGGGTAGTTATTGGTTTTAGCAGGGCCGTAGCTACCATAGGGCAAGCGGGGCATTGCCCCGGGGCCCGGGGCCCCCGAACCTCGGGGGGTCCCCACCGAACTTTTTTTTTTTTTTTTTTTTTTTTTTTTTTTTTTTTTTCAGTGTCTGTAAATACTGTCGCTCCGATTCACTTAAATCCTTAAAAAAGTCCACTGTCAACATAGTTTTCTATTGCAATTCAGTTCAGCTGCGTGCTTAATAATTTCATGGCCCCTCCCTTTAAAAACAGTGAAGTTAATGATGCCTCTCTTATTCGCTTAAGTAGGATTTTTTTATTATTATTATTATTAGGAGCAGGAGCCCCAGAGCTGGTTTGGGGGCCCACCGTAAGGTGAGAACTGCAGGGCCTTGAATCTATACGTAACTGGCATTGGCATTTAGGGCACAGGGGCCCCAGTCCCCATGTAAGCCTATGTAAGAATTTTACTGAAACTTCTATCTGGAAAAACTCTTCCTAAATCAAACGTGGCAAAAAGTTTATTTCCACTCAAAAATGTTCTCTTAGTTCACTCTCAAATTAAACTCAGAAAACCTATAAAATCTTTGTTTTCAAGAGGTCAAATTTCAATTTTTTTTCGGGGGAGGACCCCCGTACCCCCCGTAAGTCTGAGGGGTCCTATACCCCTAGATCCCCCGGTATACGGATGTAAAAAAGTGGAAGCATCCCTAAACCACCCCCCCCCCCTATACCGAAATAATCTTAAGCTGCACCACTTTTTAAATTCTTCCTTGCCACGACCTTTGGGTAAGCTGCTTTTTTAGGCGTAAGCAGTAAAAAAAAAATAATAATAATATCCACAAAACCTCAGACATGTATATATTTATGGTTATAATAGATAAAAAGAGCTGAATTTTTCTTATTATGGCTATTGATAGAAAGGAAATGGGGGCTTATGCTGGTAGCCTAAATTTTCGCTCAATTTACGGTATAAACAAGTTTGATATTTATTAATTTTTCGTCTCCAAAAATTGCTGCAAAGTGCATCTGTGAGTGATTAAATTTGCAACACTTTCTGAGGGGAGGACCCCCAGACTAGGGTGATTCTTATTTTTCAAAACTGAGTATTTTTTGTGCGAACGGTGGATTTTTTGTTCTTTGTGGTCTAAAAAATTGACCCATAACAAGCGTTTTGAAAAAAATTGACTCTAAGTGGCCCCTCATCGGCCAAAAGGGCCAAAGTACCAAATATGAATTTTTGAGTGTTTTAATAGTCAATTGTGGTGTAAAATAGCCACTTTTGGTTCTATTAGGGCTGAAATTCTCATTATTTTTGGCTTATCTGCAGTCCTAATGCCACAAAAGTCCATTTTAAGATATGCGTAAAATGCTCTCGCCGCGCTTTAGTCCAGGCAATGGGTGATTATTGGAAGAACAAATCCCCATCAAAGGTTTTTTGGGCTTAATCGCTTCGTCTTGGTGTCAGTAATGACCACCTAAAAGTCCCCATGCCAAGGTGATGTGCTAAATTCAGGGGAGGGGAGGGGGGGAAGGGCCCCAAAATCGATTATTTCGATATGTATCGAAAACGATGCAAGGTATCAAAAAATTGATGCAGTTTTTTGTTTCTGAGGTAATTTCCAACAAGAAAAGGGCGCCTGTGTTTTTACGCTCTGAAAGACGTCTAAGCTCTCAAAAACACGATTTAAGTTTTTGGCGATTTTCAGGAAAATTGATACTACCCCGTGGCAACGCTCATTTAACACAATGTTATTATTAAGTACATTCCAGGAATCTACTTATTGCAGAGGGTGCGATGTTGGATTTTTCTGGAAATTTTATCAAATGAGCACGTTTCATGGTCTCCCGAGTGAGAAAATACCACTCGTTGAAAATTATATATATATATATATATATAATATATATATATATATATATATATATATATATATATATATATATATATATATATATATATATATATATATATATATATATATATATATATATATATATATATATATATATATATATATATATATATATATATATATATATATATATATATATATATATATATATATATATAGACAATGCTTTGAGTTGGGCAAACTCATCAGCTGAGGTAATAAAGCCAAGAAAAAAAAAAAAATCATATTAAAAATATGAAAGTAATAGTTAAAAAACTAAAGGGGGGAGAGAGTTCAACTCAGGCAGTGCAACAGAAAGCATGAGCGAGGACAGCGTTCGAGAGCATCACGACCGGTTTCGTCCTTGTTAGGACTCATCAGGTGAGCTTACTCGAGCTGCCTCTAACTCAATGCAATCAGCACTCCAGCAACTATCAGCAGTTTTTTAACTATTACTTTCATATTTTTAATATGATTTTTTTTTTTCTTGGCTTTATTACCTCAGCTGATGAGTTTGCCCAACTCAAAAGCATTGTCTATACCATGTGGCCAAAGTATGTTGTTTCGCTTATTATAAGCACGTTGAGGTTTTCGTGCTCTTTTTTCCCGTTCGGGAGCGGGCGGCTGTGTTTGGATTGCGTTCGCATCCCCAGCCGTTTCGTTAATCTTTTTTTTTGGGCTTTCCTTTTTTTCATCTGAGAGTTGTTCAACATTTCGGTAGATGGCGCGCGCGATGGAGGCAGCTCGAGTAAGCTCACCTGATGAGTCCTAACAAGGACGAAACTGGTCGTGATGCTCTCGAACGCTGTCCTCGCTCATGCTTTCTGTTGCACTGCCTGAGTTGAACTCTCTCCCCCCTTTAGTTTTTTAACTATTACTTTCATATTTTTAATATGATTTTTTTTTTTCTTGGCTTTATTACCTCAGCTGATGAGTTTGCCCAACTCAAAAGCATTGTCTATACTATGTGGCCAAAGTATGTTGTTTCGCTTATTATAAGCACGTTGAGGTTTTCGTGCTCTTTTTTCCCGTTCGGGAGCGGGCGGCTGTGTTTGGATTGCGTTCGCATCCCCAGCCGTTTCGTTAATCTTTTTTTTTTTTTTTTGGGCTTTCCTTTTTTTCATCTGAGAGTTGTTCAACATTTCGGTAGATGGCGCGCGCGCATTTTTTTTGCGTTCTCGCGTCACGACAGCGATGTCGTTTTGACGACTTGCTGGAGTGCTGATTGCATTGAGTTAGAGGCAGCTCGAGTAAGCTCACCTGATGAGTCCTAACAAGGACGAAACCGGTCGTGATGCTCTCGAACGCTGTCCTCGCTCATGCTTTCTGTTGCACTGCCTGAGTTGAACTCTCTCCCCCCTTTAGTTTTTTAACTATTACTTTCATATTTTTAATATGATTTTTTTTTTTTTCTTGGCTTTATTACCTCAGCTGATGAGTTTGCCCAACTCAAAAGCATTGTCTATACCTTGTGGCCTAAGTATGTTGTTTCGCTTATATATATATATATATTATATATATATATATATATATATATATATATATATATATATATATATACACAGGGTGTGGCAGACCACCCGTCCACTATCTTTATCTCAAAAACGGCCGAAAATTGAGCTTCGGGGGCAAAATTTTCATAGGGTATATCGACCCCAAGGAATCCAATGAAAATATTTTCAGCCCCCCAAAACCACCCCTTGGGGGTTATTTAGGGGGGTGGGTACCCGTATCTCGAAAAAATCAAATAGAAAGGGTATGTTTTGACATTGGAATCTAATACGGCATAAAAAAATAAAACTTTTTTATCCGTAAGTTTTTGTTCTAAAAACCACCCTTTTTTGAGTTAGGGGTGGTTTTCCAAAAATTTAGGGGTAATCTTTGATTGACCGCTGTGACCCTCCAAATCATTGGATTTCAAAAAACTAAGAAGTTTCTGAAAGGGCAAACCAAGGGCTTTCTTTTGATGTATCACATGTCTATTTTTTGTGAAAAAGGGTACAAGGCCCCCTCACCCCAAAATTTTGGGGCTTCGGGGGGCCCTACGTAAAAATTGTCAAATGTAAAGGTATGGCTTGTGATACATCATTTGAAAGGTCTTTCAGAGACGAAAAAAGTGATACCCCCCCAAAAATCGTAAAAACAACCCCCTTCCAAAATGGCGGCCGTTTTAAGGTTAGGGGGGTCAAGGGGGGACCTTCAGAAAAATGATCCAAAATTGAACGATACATGGCTAAAAGGGTCTTAAAAAGAGAAAAATAATGGTTCAAACCGCGAGTCAAACCGACTTTTCAATCCAAAGTTACGGCCGATTGAAATTTAGGGGTAGTTGGGTTTCCCAAAAGGGCACCCCTAAATTTCAATCGGCCGTAACTTTGGATTGAAAAGTCGGTTTGACTCGCGGTTTGAACCATTATTTTTCTCTTTTTAAGACCCTTTTAGCCATGTATCGTTCAATTTTGGATCATTTTTCTGAAGGCCCCCCCCTTGAGCCCCCAAACCCTTTAAAAACGCCGCCATTTTGGAAGGGGGTTTTTTTTACGATTTTTGGGGGGGTATCACTTTTTTCGTCTCTGAAAGACCTTTCAAATGATGTATCACAAGCCATACCTTTACATTTGACAATTTTTACGTAGGGCCCCCCGAACCCCCAAAAATTTTGGGGTGAGGGGGCCTTGTCCCCTTTTTTCACAAAAAATAGACATATGATACATCAAAAGAAAGCCCTTGGTTTGCCCTTTCAGAAACTTCTTAGTTTTTTGAAATCCAATGATTTGGAGGGTCACAGCGGTCAATCAAAGATTACCCCAAAATTTTTTGGGAAAAACCACCCCTAACTCAAAAAAGGGTGGTTTTTAGAACAAAAACTTACGGATAAAAAATTTTTTTTTTTTATGCCGTATTAGTTTCCCAAATGTCAAAACATCCCCTTTCTATTTGATTTTTTCGAGATACGGGTACCCACCCCCCTAAATACCCCCAAGGGGTGGTTTTGGGGGGGTGAAAATATTTTCATTGGATTCCTTGGGGTCGATATACCCTAGAAAATTTTGCCCCCGAAGCTCAATTTTCGGCCTTTTTTTAGATAAAGATAGTGGACGGGTGGTCTGCCACACCCTGTATATATGTTACAGGACAAACCCGATTTTAGGCCAAACGTTTGGCCTAGGCCGAACTTTTTTTTTTAAAGGGGATTTAGTTTGGCCTGGAGAATTTTAGGCCAAACTAGTTTTGGGCCCAGGCCGAACAGGGTTTTGGGCCTTTTGAATTTTAGGCCAAACTAGTTTGTCCTAGGCCCAACAGGTTTGGCCTAGAGAAATTTTTGGCCAAAATAGTTTGTCCTGTCATAAACAGTTTGGCCTGAACATTTTTTGGCCAAACTAGTTTGGCCTGCACATAATCAGTTTTGGCCCGAACATTTTTTGGGCCCAACTGGTTGGGCCCAGGACTTATACTTTTGGCCTAAAAAAATTAGGCTATAGACCAATTGGATTATATTTTGCTGCGGCAGAAGAATAAATAAGGGAAATGATTGAACTATAATTACGGAGGAGAAACTTTTTTTTAGATAAATTATTAATTCTAGTTAAAAAAAAAGCTAAAAACAGTGAAATTAATGAAAAAATTAAGTACACAATATTTAATTTTTTTTAAAAGTACATGAAAAAACGATTGAAAAGTTAAATAACATCTTTTCATTTGTCAAAGCAACTAAAATACAAATTAGCAACTAAACATCTAACATTTAAATTGATAATCACACTATATTAACACTTGATAATTCTTCATCTCAGCCGTATAGGGCATGCTAACTGCATTAGCTTCTTTGACAAAAAATATCTGCAATCCGAAAATTCTCTAAAACTGTGGTAACTTAGGACTTAAAAAAAAGACTTAAAAACTTACGTTACTAAAACTCCCATTTAAACCAATAATTGAAACTGACGAAATGTAAACAGATCACTCGGCAGAAAAAACTCAAGACTCATAATGAGATAGAGATGCTCCTTAGTTATGTAAAAAAGTAATAAATTCCCGCAGATATCTTGGGTGCACTTATCAGAACTCCCGTGGAGTAATGGTCACGGCTCTTGCCGAGAGGAACGAAAGTTCTGGGTTCGATTCCAATCCCGACGTTGAGTTTTTTTAAATTACTTTTTTTTCCTTTTTTTTCATAAGAAAATGCGAACATTATACAAACTACTTTTTCCTAGGCCCAAATAGTTTGTCCTGCGCGTCACTTTCCCGGGCCCAAAATAGTTTGTCCTGCACATAATCAGTTTGGCCTGAACTTTTCAGGCCGAACTAGTTCGGCCTTGCACATTATCAGTTTGGCCTGGAGAATTTTTGGCCAAACTAGTTTGGCCTAGGCCGAACAGGTTTGGCCTGGTGAATTTTAGGCCTTTCAAGCCATGTATCGTTCAACCTTGGACTCTTTTCCCAGGACTTACCTTTGAACACCCATAATTTCAAATGGCCGCCATTTTGAAAGTAGTGGTTGTAGAGGATTTTGGATTGCGCCATCTTATTCTACTCTTTAAGGGGTTTTGATCGATGTACACAAGCCCACCTTGCCATTTGACTTTTTTCGTGGGGGGCCCAAGACCCCCAATTTTGGAATCTAAGTGGGGGCCTAATTTTTCACTTTTAGGGATTATGTGGCACATCAATCGAAAGGTCTTGATCTCTTCTTTCAGGTGGTTTTTAGTTTTTGTAAAAATAGAATAGTGTGGTCACAGTGGGCCCGAATGAAATTCCCCCAAAAAGGCCATAACCCCAAAATGGGGTTTTCTGGAAAAATTTACTGGAACAAAAATGTCGGCAATGAGTTGCTCTTTCAGGATCTGAACTTATTTTAGTACCTTTTATAGGCTTTTTCCCGCCAAAATGGAAAAATGTGTTTTGAACCCCCCAAAACCTCCCCGGGGGCCTCGGGGGGCTTTGAAAATATTTTCATTGAATTCTTTGGGGTCAATTCCCTATCTGACTTTTTTGTTTCAGCTCTCTACGCCCAGCCGTTTTTGAGAAAAAGTACCTATCCGGGTGGTCTGTACACCCTGTTTTATAATATATATATATATATATATATAATATATATTTTATATATATATATATATATATTACTTAAAAAAACACACAAACAGCCCAAGACACATAAATAATCACTGTTTTAAAAAGTGGGAACAAGGCTAAAAAACATTATTAAAAACCAAACGTTTCGGCCGCAAACGCTGGCCTTCTTCAGTGGTAAAATCATCAGTGGTAATTTTACCACTGAAGAAAGCCAGCGTTTGCGGCCGAAACGTTTGGTTTTATTAATGTTTTTTAGCCTTGTTCCCACTCTTTAAACAGTGATTATATATATATATATATATATATATATATATATATATATATATATATATATATATATATATATATATATATATATATATTAAATTATGTTGAGATATGCCACTATAAAAACATAATAATAAGTAAACAAAATAAGTGGTAAGTGCCTGAATATTTTTTTAAATAATTTTTCTGGATTTTATTCAAAGAACAATAAGGCAAGAAAAATTACAATTTTAGATTTTAAGAAACAAACGTTTCGGCTGCAAAACACTAGCCATCTTCAGTGTAAAATTTAAATACATTAAAAATAAAAAACAACCAAAATAAAGGAACCACAAACGGTTACATGATGAAAATAGTGAAGAAAGAAAGAGCAGAAAGAAAACAAAGAGACGCAGACGCAGTCTACCCTGGAGAAAGGAGCACTGAAGATCACAAACAAATCAAACACGGAAAAGTAGCAAAAAACATAGTTGCCAAATTGCCGCATGAATCATTTAAAAAAAAAAAAAAAAAAAAAAAAAAAAAAAAAAAAAAAAAAAAAAAAAAAAAAAAAAAAAATACAAATTTTGATTTGGCCTAAAGAAAAAACCCATCATACCTTTTACTTAAACCTACAGTGTCATTTCTAAAATTAATTGCATTTTGAGACCTTTTTATATGAATAGCTTCTAACGTTAGTCTGGCCTTCCTATTATTCTCTCTGGCAAGGACTTTGGGATGCTCAAAATCAAATTCATGTGCACACTCTATCATATGATGGTGAAGAGCAGTGGGTTCTTTTTTATCGTATTTGTGAGACTTAATCCTTTCTTGTAAATATCTCTTTGTTTGTCCAATATAGGTTCCCTCACAGTCCTTACATTTAATTTCATAAACTACGTTTGACATTTTCTCAGTAGGAACTTTACTTTTTAAGTTGGTAAACAACTTCTTGTTAGAAAAATTTTTAGTAAAAACGGGTTGTACTCCTATCGGTTCTAATGCTGTTTTTAGACTTTCAGAGAGAACAGGAATATATGGAATTTTTAAAATGTTTTGAGCTACAAACTTGGCTTTTGGGGTTGAATTCAAATTTTGTTGATTTCTTTTTTTATACTGATGTTTTTTTACAATTTTATCCCTGAATGTATAGGCTTTTGAAACCATTTTGTCATAACTTTTTCATTCTTAACATGATCAAGAGTTAAATCTAAAAAATTAATTTTTTTGTCAATTTCAATTTCCATGGTGAATTGTAATGACTCATGAAAACTATTAAAGTGATTTAAAAATGCGTTACAGTTTTCACGAGGAATACATGCTATACAGTCATCGACAAATCTTTTGAAAAAATACATTTGAACGTTAATGTTTTCAATAACTCAGATTCAACAAATTCCATCACCAAATTCGCTACACAGGCAGATAGTGGAGCACCCATTGCTAATCCTAAATTTTGTTGGAAATATAAATCTTTGCACTGGAAAAAATTAGACACTAAACAAGTTTCTACTCCATATAAAAATTCTTTTTTCGGAAGTGAGGTATATTTCTCAATTTTGGGCCAATTTTTTTCAATTATTTCCAAAGCCAACTTTATGGGCACATTTGTGTACAATGAAATAACGTCTAAAGAAACAAAAACAAAATTTTCCGGTACTTTTTGATGCTTAACAAATTTTTGAAAATGGAATGAGTCTTTAATATTAAACTTAGACTTTCCTAACAATTTTACTCAAAATAGTTGCGAAATATTTTGACATCTTGTAAAAGGGAGATTGTATACAACTAACAATTGGTCTCACTGGATTTCCGGGCTTATGTGTTTTAATGAGTCCATAAATTTTTGGTGGTAATGCCTCTTTCATGATGCCTCTTTCATGACTATCTGCCTGTGTAGTGAATTTGGTGATGGAATTTGTTGAATCTGAGTTATTGAAAACATTAACGTTCAAATGTATTTTTTACAAAAGATTTGTCGATGACTGTATAGCATGTATTCCTCGTGAAAACTGTAACGCATTTTTAAATCACTTTAATAGTTTTCATGAGTCATTACAATTCACCATGGAAATTGAAATTGACAAAAAAATTAATTTTTTAGATTTAACTCTTGATCATGTTAAGAATGAAAAAGTTATGACAAAATGGTTTCAAAAGCCTATACATTCAGGGATAAAATTGTAAAAAAACATCAGTATAAAAAAAGAAATCAACAAAATTTGAATTCAACCCCAAAAGCCAAGTTTGTAGCTCAAAACATTTTAAAAAATTTCCCTATATTCCTGTTCTCTCTGAAAGTCTAAAAACAGCATTAGAACCGATAGGAGTACAACCCGTTTTTACTAAAAAATTTTTTTAACAAGAAGTTGTTTACCAACTTAAAAAGTAAAGTTCCTACTGAGAAAATGTCAAACGTAGTTTATGAAATTAAATGTAAGGACTGTGAGGGAACCTATATTGGACAAACAAAGAGATATTTACAAGAAAGGATTAAGTCTCACAAATACGATAAAAAAGAACCCACTGCTCTTCACCATCATATGATAGAGTGTGCACATGAATTTGATTTTGAGCATCCCAAAGTCCTTGCCAGAGAGAATAATAGGAAGGCCAGACTAACGTTAGAAGCTATTCATATAAAAAGGTCTCAAAATGCAATTAATTTTAGAAATGACACTGTAGGTTTAAGCAAAAGGTATGATGGGTTTTTTCTTTAGGCCAAATCAAAATTTGTATTTTTTTTTTTTTTTTTTTTTTTTTTTAAATGATTCATGCGGCAATTTGGCAACTGTGTTTTTTGCAACTTTTCCGTGTTTGATTTGTTTGTGATCTTCAGTGCTCCTTTCTCCAGGGTAGACTGCGTCTGCGTCTCTTTGTTTTCTTTCTGCTCTTTCTTTCTTCACTATTTTCATCATGTAACCGTTTGTGGTTCCTTTATTTTGGTTGTTTTTTATTTTTAATGTATTTAAATTTTACACTGAAGATGGCTAGTGTTTTGCAGCCGAAACGTTTGTTTCTTAAAATCTAAAATTGTAATTTTTCTTGCCTTATTGTTCTTTGAATAAAATCCAGAAAAATTATTTAAAAAAATATTCAGGCACTTACCACTTATTTTGTTTACTTATTATATATATATATATATATATATATATATATATATATATATATATATATATATATATATATATATATATATAATCACTGTTTAAAGAGTGGGAACAAGGCTAAAAAACATTAATAAAAACCAAACGTTTCGGCCGCAAACGCTGGCCTTCTTCAGTGGTGAATAATAAAAAAAGAAAGAAAGGAATTAAAGTACTAACTGCTACATATTATATATATATATATATATATATATATATATATATATATATATATATATATATATATATATATATATGTTTATATGTATGTTTCAGCCAGTTTTACCGTTTTTATGTCCCACGATCCTGTTCGTAATTTTTGGTTTTTATTTTTGAAATTTGTCTCAACTATTCGTTGGGTTTAATTCTTGGATGAGTTCGAAGATGGTGTAAATCCGACAGTTAGTTTTTGCGTTATGGGCCGTGTTTGAGTCGTAAAATGTGTTTTTGAGGTTTCATTTTAGGAGTGTTTGTTTTGAGTATTTTTTTTGGGAAAATTTATGTTAGCCGTTTTGTTACGCAGCTTTTTTACTCGAGTCATTTTTTCGTTTTTTGCGTTGTAAGCGAGTTATATCGATGTGTTTTTCGGGGTTTTTGGCAGTGTTTTTATATGAAGAAATTGTTTTTTTGTTTTAAAAATTTTAGTATACATCGTGGAGGATATTTTTAGTTCATATGCTCTTTGCCTTGAATTTTCCTTGTGTTTTACGTGTTTTACGAGCTATTTAGTTTCTTATGGGATTTTACAAGTGAAAGACAAGGATGGCGTATTGGTATAATTGCTCTTTCTTTGTTTTACACGTAGGTACACTGTTGCTTAGGTACGTTATTTATTTATTTTCTTGTTTGATCAGATGCTCTTATTCAGATTTATTCCTCATTACCGTTACAAAGATTACACATTTTTCAATCTTTGTACTATAATCTTTTTCTCATGGTCATTTTTATTTAAATGTTGAACAGCTGATAAAAAAAAAGAAAATTGAATAATTCAAAGAAAATCATAACATAACCTATTTATTGAAATTTGTGAAAAACTTATATAACCTAGCTTTTATTTCTCACTTGCATTGTAAAGATTACACATTTCTCTGTTGGTAATATAATCTTTTTCACAATTATATTTGGATTTTGAGCAGCTGATAAAATAAAAAAGAAAAATTCAGAGAAAAATTCAACGAAAATTATAACCTATATTTAAAGGACGGTATTCAAAATGGGCGATTTTGGCCCAAAGATAAAAATGCAAGATATTTTCAGGCGTGATAGAGGGTGATTCCAGGGTTCAGAATCTGGCCTACTTTTTAAATTTGGCCCAAGGGAACGGGGGGAGGGGGGGTCAAAGTTGGGACCTTTAAGTGCCTATAACTTTTTAACGAATGAAGCTATTTGAATGAACTTTTCGTGAAAAGATGGGTCTTGCAAAGAGCTTTCGATTGATGTATAGGAAAATTGTCTTGCTTTGATTTTTAATCGATTTATCGAAGTTTTTTCGATTTTTTGAAAATCGATTTTTTCGTTTTTTGCGAGTATCGACAAGGCGATCGCACGGATCATCACAAATGATTTTTGTGGTAAACCTAGACAAAATTTGCTACAAAACAGCGCAAACCGCATGCTGGGGAAACGATTCGTTGCCGAGTTATGATTTTTCAAATCTAGCGCCTCCGTAAGAAATGGCGCTCCCCCAAGTGGGGACCCCCATTTTTATTTAATAATCAAAAAGAGGGTAAAATTCCAAGACTTTTGGTACAAACCGAAGGTCGATATCGTTTTTTGTTTTCGATATATCGAAGGTCAAAGTTCGATTTGGGCCCATTCCGTAAAATGACATTCGACATTCGATGTCTCGAATGTGAAAATTGATATCGACCTCCGGTTTGCGCCAAAATGCTCAGTTTGTTACGCCTTTTCGATTGATGTATGACTCAAAAGGTGTCGTCCCTCGGATTATTTTAGATAGCCCCCCCGGGGTGTCAAAAACGATAAAAATGTTTGAGGATTTTAAAACCAAGTTTTGACTAAATGTTTGTCATAATTAAATTTTTTTCTGAAAAGGACTTGCTTTATAGAGTATTTTAGACTCCTTGTTTTTTAAATTCCGACTTTTCAAAGAGGAGTAATGATTTTTTGAAAATGGGCCCAAATCGAACTTTGACCTTTGATATATCGAAAACAAAAAACGATATCGACCTTCGGTTTGTACCAAAAGTCTTGGAATTTTACCCTCTTTTTGATTATTAAATAAAAATGGGGGTCCCCACTTGGGGGAGCGCCATTTCTTACGGAGGCGCTAGATTTGAAAAATCATAACTCGGCAACGAATCATTTCCCCAGCATGCGGTTTGCGCTGTTTTGTAGCAAATTTTGTCTAGTTTTACCACAAAAATCATTTGTGATGATCCGTGCGATCGCCTTGTCGATACTCGCAAAAAACGAAAAAAATCGATTTTCAAAAAATCGAAAAAACTTCGATAAATCGATTAAAAATCAAAGCAAGACAATTTTCCTATACATCAATCGAAAGCTCTTTGCAAGACCCATCTTTTCACGAAAAGTTCATTCAAATAGCTTCATTCGTTAAAAAGTTATAGGCACTTAAAGGTCCCAACTTTGACCCCCCCCTCCCCCCGTTCCCTTGGGCCAAATTTAAAAAGTAGGCCAGATTCTGAACCCTGGAATCACCCTCTACCACGCCTGAAAATATCTTGCATTTTTATCTTTGGGCCAAAATCGCTCATTTGGAATACCGTCCTTTGTGAAAAAATGATTTAACCAAGCATGGAATCTACTTCGTCTTACCGGCCTGCCGGGAGGCATTTTTTTAATGATTTCGATCGCCTTACCGTAGCATTTAGAGTGCTCCGATTTTTATAAAATTAGGTATCCAGGGGTTTTTTAGGTTGCTAATTTCATTTTTTGAGTCCAAATTTCCTTAAAACGTGATTCAGACAAGCCTTTTGAGCTTTCATCACAAAATACAGCTTTTTAGAAATCTTTTTAGAATCTAAAAAGCTGTATTTTGTGATGAAAGCTCAAAAGGCTTGTCTGAATCACGTTTTAAGGAAATTTGGACTCAAAAAATGAAATTAGCAACCTAAAAAACCCCTGGATACCTAATTTTATAAAAATCGGAGCACTCTAAATGCTACGGTAAGGCGATCGAAATCATTAAAAATAATAACATTGTGTTAAATGAGCGTTGCCACGGGGTAGTATCAATTTTCCTGAAAATCGCCAAAAACTTAAATCGTGTTTTTGAGAGCTTAGACGTCGTCAGAGCGTAAAAACACAGACGACCTTTCTTGTTGGAAATTACCTCAGAAACAAAAAACATGCATCAATTTTTTTGATACCTTGCATCGTTTTCGATACATATCGAAATAATCGATTTTGGGGCCCTTCCCCCCCTCCCCTCCCCTGAATTTAGCACATCACCTAGGCATGGGGACTTTTAGGTGGTCATTACTGACACCAAGACGAAGCGATTAAGCCCAAAAAACCTTTGATGGGGATTTGTTCTTCCAATAATCACCCATTGCCTGGACTAAAGCGCGGCGAGAGCATTTTACGCATATCTTAAAATGGACTTTTGTGGCATTAGGACTGCAGATAAGCCAAAAATAATGAAAATTTCAGCCCTAATGGAACCAAAAGTGGCTATTTTACACCATAATTGACTATTAAAACACCCAAAAATTCATATTTGGTACTTTGGCCCTTTTGGCCGATGAGGGGCCACTTAGAGTCAATTTTTTTCAAAACGCTTGTTATGGGTCAATTTTTTAGACCACGAAGAACAAAAAATCCACCGTTCGCACAAAAAATACTCAGTTTTGAAAAATAAGAATCACCCTACCCCAGACCTTACTTTATTGGGGGCTCCCCCACACCCCTAGGCACCTTCCCCAATTTTCAGGGGGCCCCCGAAACGAATCTTTCCTCAGGGCCCCCAGAGGTGTAGCTACGGCCCAGGAGTTATGCCTCTCTCTCTCTCTCTCTCTCTCTCTCCCTCTAGCAAGACAAAGAGGTAGAGGTTTAGGTAGGAATCTCTCATGGTACCTGCGTATAGCTCTTGCGTATAGCTTTATGTAACTTTAAAATCATTTTGTAAGGCTATGAATGAATTTCGTGATGATTTTTATTCTCCTCGCCTTCATTTTTGCTGGTGTTTTCACACTAATAACTAAGTAATCAATCGTATGAGCAAAATTTAGTAAAGATCCCCCCATTTGCGGAGAAGATATAGTGACGAACGTCACGCAAAAGTCACTTGCCTTTTGATGGGGCCTGATTTTCAAGTGAGAATTCAGACCAAATAATAATTGCGTAAAGAAATATTGTGCCTCTCGCATCGCAATCAGTTAGCATAAGTACTTTCCAGTGGTATAGAAACATGAGTAATGAATTTTCAGAACTGATTGGTTTTGGGATTACTTCATTTGTCTCTGAGAAATATGGGGGTGGCGAACATCATGGTAGTGAACTTAGGGAAAGTCGGGCATGGATTTTGGTCAAAATGTTCAACAATTGTTTTTTCAATTAACTTTGTTTTAATATCCTCTTCTTTAATTTAATACCAAGTTGACTTATTTCTGATGAGCTGTCTACTGTGTGTATGTAAGAGTACTTTCATTGCAAAAACAAAAGAAGTGTCAAGTGTATCAAGCCCTTCAAGTGTTTTATTCCGTAATTTTTAATTTGGGTTTTTTCAAACAAAATGTACCTACCTTTTCTCAGGATTAACTGAGTCGATTTCCGAAATGCTTGGCGTATTTAAATCCATATACACTCTCTTTTTTCCTTTAAGACGGGGGTTTTACAAAATTATTTATTTCCGCCATTTCAAGCCTGAAATAAATACCGCCAAAAATATGATATTTTTTGTATTCAATTTTAAAAATTGATCCTGTAGGAAATTTTGAGAATTTCCAAAAAAACCCTCGAGTTAAAATGAAGAGGAGAATGTACGGATTGAAATGAGTACTTGAAAATAGACTAAGTACGAGTAGAACCTATATAATACAGGGTGTCCCAGACCACCCGTGTAGGTACTTTTTCTCAAAAACGGCTGGGAGTAGAGAGCTGAAACAAAAAAGTCAGATAGGGAATTGACCCCAAAGAATTCAATGAAAATATTTTCAAAGCCCCCCGAGGCCCCCCGGGGGGGTTTTGGGGGGGTTCGAAACACATTTTTCCATTTTTGGCGGGACAAAGCCTATAAAAGGTACAAAAATAAGTTCAGATTCTGAAAGAGCAACTTATTGCCGACATTTTTACTCCAGTAACTTTTTCCAGAAAACCCCAATTTTTGGGGTTATGGGCCCTTTTGGGGGGAAATTTTCATTCGGCCACTGTGACCACGCTATTCAATATTTTTCAAAAAACTAAAATCCATCTGAAAGAAGAGATCAAGACCTTTCGATTGATGTGCCACATAATACCTAAAAAATAAAAATTAAGGCCCCCACGTAGATTCCAAAATTTGGGGGTCTTTGGGCCCCCCACGTAAAAAAAGTCAAATAGCAAAGTATGGCTTGTGATACATCGATCGAAAGCCCTCGAAGAGTAGAATAAGATGAAACAATCCAAAATTATCTACAATCATTACTTTCGAAATGGCGGCCATTTGAAAATTATGGGTGTTCAAAGGTAAGTCCTGGGAAAAGAGTCCAAGGATGAACGATACATAGATTAAAAGGCCTTAAAAAAAGCAAACGAATGGCGCAAACCGCAAATCAATCCGCCTCTTCAATCAAAAGTTATGACCGATTGAAACTTAAAGGGCTCAATAAGGCCTATTTAAGGCTGCTTCAATTTCAATCGGTCATAACTTTTGATTGAAGAGGCGGATTGATTTGCGGTTTGCGCCATTCGTTTGCTTTTTTTAAGGCCTTTTAATCTATGTATCGTTCATCCTTGGACTCTTTTCCCAGGACTTTCCTTTGAACACCCATAATTTTCAAATGGCCGCCATTTTGAAAGTAATGATTGTAGATAATTTCGGATTGCGTCATCTTATTCTACTCTTCGAGGACTTTCGATCGATGTATCACAAGCCATACCTTGCTATTTGACTTTTTTTACGTGGGGGGGCCCAAAGACTCCCAAATTTTGGAATCTACGTGGGGGCCTTAATTTTTATTTTTTAGGTATTATGTGGCACATCAATCGAAAGGTCTTGATCTCTTCTTTCAGATGGATTTTAGTTTTTTGAAAAATATTGAATAGCGTGGTCACAGTGGCCGAATGAAAATTTCCCCCCAAAAGGGCCCATAACCCCAAAAATTGGGGTTTTCTGGAAAAAGTTACTGGAGTAAAAATGTCGGCAATAAGTTGCTCTTTCAGAATCTGAACTTATTTTTGTACCTTTTATAGGCTTTGTCCCGCCAAAAATGGAAAAATGTGTTTCGAACCCCCCCAAAACCCCCCCGGGGGGCCTCGGGGGGCTTTGAAAATATTTTCATTGAATTCTTTGGGGTCAATTCCCTATCTGACTTTTTTGTTTCAGCTCTCTACTCCCAGCCGTTTTTGAGAAAAAGTACCTACACGGGTGGTCTGGGACACCCTGTATATGGTACCTTGAAGTTGGGTAAATTAACATGGGAAAGGGGGGCAACTGCCGACTCCCCTTGACGATATTGCTCCCGATACTGACAACACAGAATAATACAATCAGAAGGGAAACTCCCATAAGAGCCAATGGAAACAAGATTTGGAATTTACTGGCACAAACTGGCAACTGTGCCTACTCACTTCTCAAGATGGCGGACATGCTTTTTCAGGCTATACAACCAATCACAACTCGGCCAGTTGCCGAAGATCTGCCGAAGATTGCCGAAGATACTCACTTTCGAACATGGCGGCCCGAAGTAAAGAATGTTTCAAAATGAAATAGAGTTTCCGTTCTGATTAGAGTATTCTGTGCTGACAATGAGTGGGGCAAACTGTCTTTTTCGATCATATAATTGGTCACTTTTCAAAAAGAATACAGGTGGGATTTTCGAAGAAAGCATCTGATTTGCTAATTGCGATGAAACCAAAGAGTAAACAAGAGTTGCAATTGAATAGAAGGCCCGCGAGGCTAACGCGTATAAAACGCGTTAACCACGCGTTTTTGACCAAGGGGTCGAAAACGCGGGCTGGCCTCTGATTGGCTGTAAGCAAGGGTCCAAACTTTCTTTGGCCTTATGGAAATTAACATGGGGGTTTCGTTCCGAGCCGTTTATCTCGAAACTTGTGCGAAATGGAGCTCTTGCAAGGTTTTGCTGTAGACAAATGGTCTATCAATTCTAATGTAAAATGCTGCGAAAATAACGATGATATCATTAAAAAAGTCTAAAACCTACTCCTCGCAGAGAAAACTTAACTTGAAATTTCGGGTGACCACCCTTGCATGTATGCACCAACCTCGGATTCGGACCCCAAACAAAAGAATAGGATATGAAATTAAGTGCCGTCTTCCTCGTTGACTACGCAACATAGAACTTTTCTGTAGTTATCACCGTGCTCCTAGTGACAAAATGTGTATAAATGGACCTTTAATTCCTTCAAATTTACTTTTTGAAAGAAAATTCATTAATCTCATTGTTCAAATTTGTAGGTCTTTTGTTTGGGGTCCGAATCCGAGGTTGGTGCATACATGCAAGGGTGGTCACCCGAAATTTCAAGTTAAGTTTTCTCTGCGAGGAGTAGGTTTTAAACTTTTTTAATGATATCATCGTTATTTTCGCAGCATTTTACATTGGAATTGATACTCTGTTTGCCAACAGCAAAACCGTGCAAGAGTCCATTGACGCGTCGCAAATAAAAAGAGTCAATTCAGCAAAAGTTTCTCAACACATTGATAGGTCATAAGTGCCAGTTTATTGCAAATTCGAGAAGACTGCCTCAGTTGAAAAGTGAACATAATAGTGAGTTACTCAACACACGCCAAGCATGACAAAAAACTATTATTTGTACTTACTTTTCATCTGAAACAGTCTTTTCGAATTTGCAATGAACCGCTATGACATATCAATTTGTTGAGGAAATTCTGCTAAATCGACTCGTATTAATTGTGCGACGGGTCATTTTTGCGCAGGTTTTGAGATAAACAGCCCGGAACGAAAATTCCGTGTATGCGAAAAAAGTTTAGAGCACGCATTCCCCTCCATATTATTGAGACAATCAGGAGCCGACTCTTATGAGCATTGACCAGTGATGACGCTAGCTCTCAATGCGATTATGCGACTCTTGGATCGTCTTCTTTTATCCACCGGTAAGTCTCGGTTCTATTATATGACGTCATCAACCATGAACCACCGGTGGATAAAAGAACGGGTTAGTTGCAGTTGGTTCTTTGTTCCGTTGGGTTTTGTTTTTGTTCAAATGAAACAATAATTAACAAATGAAATAACTAATTATTTTCAGTAAACATTTTTGAAAAAAGTTACGATTACTGATGAGACTCGAGATTCACGATTCGATCAATAACAGCTTACCAAATAGAACACACACTTTACATTCGTAATCTCGCGGGTGATTTAGCACGAACAACCGGGAATCTCTTGGTAGACAAGGTATATGGAGAACAGGTATGGACAACACTCGACTCAGGGGGCGTGGCTATACTTGGGAAAAAGCGACTTGGCCGTCATCTTGTCTCCTATTTACACCGTGTATCTTGCATTGTTGTTTGTGGTTAGGTTTGAAGGGGAAGTTTATCTGAAGCAATACTTTATTTATTTGAACAATGAAATGTAATTTTTATCTTTATGTTAATGTTGTGACTATAGAATGGATTAACATCATAAATTATATTGTTCACTTTCAATTTCAAGATGTGAAATCTAAATTTGAATCGCGCGGTCAGAAAAATGGCGGCGGAGTCGTTTTTTTCACAACCAATCAGAGCCAACCTCAGAGTGTTGTCCATACCTGTTCTCCATCTACCTTGCTTGGTGGATAAAAGAACGAGTTGGTTGACAAACACGGTGTCTATTATGAAACCACCGGTGGATAAAAGAACGGGTTGGTTGAAAGTTGGTTGAAATAATAGCAAATAATGGAACAACCGGTGGATAAAAGAACGGGTTGGTTGAAAGTTGGTTGAAATAATAGGAAATAATGGAAGAACCGGTGGATAAAAGAAGACGCTCTTGATTACTCTTTGAATGAAACTAATTTTATTTGTATCTGGTGAGCAACAGTTTATTTCATCTCAACACGTTGGTGTCGTTGGTTTCGAGAAAATTGGTGCCCTCGACTATCACTAAGATTGATTTAGATTATTCACGGAAAGTTATTGAAAAACAAGTAATCAATTACTATTTAGATGCGAGATTGGTGGATTTTCCGGAAAGATAACTATTTTTACCTGGCTATTCGATGCTAATTGCGTCTTCTCCGGTGAAGGAGTTTTAGTCGCGTGGCTCTCTCGTCCGCTCGCCGCTCGCAGCCCAGAAACAGAAACACTGTAAAAGTAGATGCTTGCTAATGCTCTGCTTTTTAAGGCAAGTTCCGAACTTTGAGTCGTATGTTTTTCAAGAGCTCTCCGCAAATGTTGTCTTCTCTTTGCTTTTTTCATTGTTTTTTTGCATTTACAGAAACCGAGAAAAAAATTTCACGCTTCAAGTTGTTTATTAATTTATGTATTTCTTCATCTGTCAATGTATCAATCATATTCTCTTCTGTTTCTGTATTTTTATATTTTATTTTTGTGTGTTAAACATGTAAAAATTTTAAGGATAAAAAAAAAAAAAAAAATAATTGAATAACTTCACTTTACCTGCAGCTATTCAATTTCGAAATTGTCAAAATAGCACTATTTTGGAATTACCATTTCGGGCTCTTTTTAGAACTGTTGATCGGATTCTGACAAATAGCGGTGCTTGCTTCTGAAATGTGTCAAAACCCATCGATGACTCACCAACCAATCACCGATACGTTTTGATACATGTTGGAAGCACCATCAGGCACTGCTACTTGTTAGATTCCGATACTCAAAATTGTACGTCTGCTCTACTACAATTAAGCAAAGTTAGTTTGGAACCAAAACGCTTCGTCACTTTGAGCAATTTCACAGCGTGTTGTATTTTGTCCATATTTAAACTGTGCAAAAATGTCGAACTATACTGGGTTCACAGTGAGCACAAAAAGCCAACATTTTTCATGGGTTTGAATGATCAAAATACAATGCTGCCAGATTGCACGATTCGCCACCGGTTTTGATTAAATACTGTATTCTTGAGTTTTTTGCTCATTTCCGATGAAAGCAAGCTATAATTGCTTCCGTGGCTGTATTCAATATTCCTTGATGTATGCAAATATTTCTTAAATCAATGAGAAAGGAGAAAAAAGATCGCTGAAGGTTCTCTCGTCTCAGGTTAATGTCCTTAAATGATGTCACAATAATGACTTTGTGAAAGCCACTTGGTCTTCAATTGTGATGTAATTGGGCAGATTTGAGCAACAATATTAAATTAATGGATAAATAAATAGACTGGCATGAGGTTTTAAAAGGTAGGAAAAGGAAAGATAAGACAGAAGATGAAAACTTGTGATTTGTATATGCGGTGGCGGCTCGTGCAATTTGGAAACCATGTTTTTTTGTCACTTAAACCTATGTAAAAGTACCGATTTCGCAGGGACTCACTCACTAAATCCCCTGAAGATGGATCATTTTACGCAGGTTTAAATGGAGCGAAACCATTGTTGCCATATTGTACACGACCCCTCTGCGGTTGCATCAATCCCAATGTTGTTTGTTTGTGGAAAAGGAGGATGTGTTTCGTGCTTCTCTCGGCCTCAAAGTTCCGGAGATACATTAGGGTTTCTAAATTCCAGACAAAATGTTCGGATTAAGGCGTGACGTCACAGTACTCGGAGTTGATTATTTCAAACAACGAGTTCCGGCCCAAAATCGCAGCACCGGAAGTGAGAAACCCAAAGATGAAATCAATAGGAAAAGCAGGAGCTTCGATTTGTGCATGAGACGTGATCGATGGAATTTCAAGAGCCATCGATATAGTTCCATCGGTATGCGCAAACGATTGAACAGTCATCCAGTTAAATACCCCCTCCCCTCCCTACCCCTCACGAAAAAACTAGAACTTTGGGTCTTCACCATCCAGATCCATTGGGATGGATTCCATCAGTTGAAAAAAAGATTACAAAATGGCAGCCTTCAAAAATTTACAGTGTAGTATTTTTATCTATCAATTGAATCATGGTTGATTTTAGAGGAAATCCTTTGATTGCCCCCTCCCCCCTCAATGAAACCTATTCTTAAAATTTTTGAGGTCCCCCCCCCCCCCCAAGCACTGATCTCGCTACCGCTGCCACCATTAACACACTGGAGAATGGGCGCCCGCAGCGGGAGGCAAGGGAGGCACTCCCCCCCCCCTGGAATTAAAAAAAGTCAAAATTTCACGGTAAAAAATTAAAGGAAAAAAAGAAATGAAATTTTAATCAAAGGAGTAATACTAAACAAACTTCATTATTTGTTCATTTTGTAATTTTCACTCATTTTTTTGCAAGGAATAGAAAAATTACACATTTTCCTTGATATGATTTTCGTCTGCTGTCCCTTTATCCATTATATCAAACAAGGCCTAATAATTGTGCACCATTTGGATGAAAAAAAAAAAGGTTTCCCTTTTTTCCCAGGGGGGGGGGGGGTCTCCTAGACCTTCCACTGAGGTTCAACAATTTTCTGCTTGGAAATTTTTCTGCGGGCGCCCATGCACTGGAGAGTGCACATTCTGAAAGCAACCGTAGAAGACACCTTTCAAGGTTAACTCTCTTTGCAGTGGGTTCTTAGTGGAACAACAAACATCCCTCATATTTCTCGTTTGAAATGAAGCTATATAGAAAGAATGTTTGTTGTTTTTCGGAACTACCGAAATCGTAAAACTATGGTGCAGAATTTACTAATGATGTAGGCAGTGGCGGCGCTTGTAATTTGGCAAGGTTGCTTATCGTCAATTTAAACCCATGTACAATATCCATTCAATGGAGTGCAGAGTCCCCCCCCCCCAACATGTCGATCTATTTCATTACTTTACACGGTGTAGATGAAACGTTGCGAGATTAAAGGCATCGCCACTGGATGTTAGAACCTTGGCTATCTCCTTCGCCGATTATTGTGCAGATGTGCAGATAATTATTTTGAATTTTATTCTTTTAGATTGATGCAACTCACTTTTTGCGCCTTTTGTCAACTGACTTTGTTAGAACCATTTTTTTAAAATTATTGTTCCCAGCTTTTGTGGAATTTTGCACCTGAAATTATTCCAATCAAATTATGACACCTTTAGATGCGGCCAGACTCTAGAGACAGAGAAAATAGAGCCACGAAAGAAATCAAAACATCAATAAACCAAAGGTTAAACCAAAGAGTTTCTGTAAGATGTAAAAATGAAATTTGTGTGTAATTTTCGAGGGCTTCCATTATTTTATTAACGTTGTGTTTTCTTTCTTGGCTTTATTTTCCTTTCTCTTCACTGTCTATCTTCGGTAAAATTATGTCCAAAAAATTGGACACTCAAATCCACAAGTGCGGCTTCTTCAGAATTGGATCCGCGGGAGAGGGTTGGACACGTGACCTGGACAGCATTTTGACGGAGTCCTCACGGGGTTAAAAGTTAGAGTCAAGAATTGAGATCAAATATACAAGGAAATGCTCATCTCTATTATTCCTCGCAATAATATTTTCTTATAGTAACACCCCCCCCTTCCCCCCATTCATGCCTCGAGACTCTGTAGAGGCCCGATTAACGTCGCGTCGCGTCAGCTCCAGGCTGGACCGCAAGTAACTAACGTGAAAGTTGCGAATCCTTGGTTAGCGATTCGCTGTTTTTAAGGCACGCGTCACGCGTGTAGTCCATCCGGACCAATTATTGTTTTGGGCCATTGTTGCCAGGCTTTGAAGCTTTAGGCCGTATACTTGCCCAAAAGAGTCAGTGTAAATATACCACTTCTAACCTCTAATCTAGCAACACTGAGATTTTGAGTTCAGGGCACCGGGCTCCCGCAGAAAAATTTCCAAGTTTTTTCCCCCTTCTAAATGGTGTGCACTTTTTACTCTATTATAGGTGTATCAAATAATAATAATAATAATTTTGACGTGTTTCATATTATGAATGAAGTGACCACATATTTATAGTAATGATAGTAAGAAAAATGCATAGTTCTACTATTCCTTGCAAAGTGTGAGTTAAAATTACAAAATCAACTAATAACTACATGAACTACAATTCCTTTGATTAACATTTCATTTTCTTTCGTTCCTTTCATTTTTTATCGTGAAATTTGGACTGTTTTAAATTCCAAGCGGTGGCACGGTTGCCCCCCCCCCCCAGCTGCGGACGTCCATGGCCGAGGGCAATTAAAAGACACAATATTAACAGCGTAGGTGACATTTTATATCCCACTTTTTGCCCATCCACAAATTTTGCGAAATGCGAAAAAAAAAAAAAATCCTATATAAGTCCATGCTTTTGTGATCTTTATTTATCAAGTGATATCTCAAAAAAATCAGCTATTACAGAAAGGCTACAAGATAATTGTAAACTTATTTTGGATTAGATGTGGATCAAGCTCCTGAAATATATCTAAACGCGCAAACCATCAGAGGATATTGATCAACTCGTAGAACCGTCCAAGTTGAACTTCAATGTGTTGATTAAGTACAGAAAGTCTTTGGGTCAGAATGAACTGGGCTCAACTCCTAAATCGTGAATAGTGTACTCCTTTCCCTTTTTAATTTGATTTTTTCAAAAATCACCAGAGATATTATTTAAAAATTTAATCTAATTAAACTGATTACTGAACGTCGATCTAATATTCACAAGATCCAAATTTTTCAGCCTTTCAACCGACTCGGTTAAAGCACAGGTGGGTCAATTGATATATCATTCTCAATTGTCCAAAATCATTCAAATTGATTCAAAACCTAGTCGTTTGCGAAACACGGGTTTTTTTTCAACATACTACATTGACAAATAATCACCAAGTCAAAAGGAAATGATTTTTGAAAGAGGTATAGGTTAGGTAACTTCCGTGATAAAAACAAACTTAACTTTGTCCTAATTTTTGTCAACTCGTTTATTTATATTCTTTTCATTTTATGATTTATTTCTCATTAATAATCCAGCTCAAAGGTACCGTGGTTTCTATGAGTAAGGGGAAATAAAAATAATAAAAAAAGACTTACTGGAACAACAAAAACAAATTACCTGCTTCGTCCAATTTAAAAACCAGCGATTGATTTCAAAACCAAAACAAATCAAAAAACAAATCTTCAAAAATATTGCCTTCAGTCGATTGCAATTTTTAAATGTTTGCGCAGACGAATGATCTTAAGCCAGTGCGCTTGAACTCATAATTAATTAGTTTGCCGAAGGTTGTAAATTTAAAATTTTGGCAAAAATTAATTCACTGACCAGTTCAGTAACAAAATATCTCTAAATCTGCGATTACTTTGGAAATAATGTGCAGGGAGACCGCAGAAAATGTATCCGCAAAAAATGTATCACTCGACAAAAGAAACAATTGAACCAAGAAAGAAACCAGGAATATCAAAAAATTTAATTATCGGTAGAAAAAATTTAAATTAATACAAAGGTGAGGATATTTTTCGGTTTACGGAGGAAAAATTGTAAAAATGAATGGTAGATTGGGTACCTTTGAGACCGGTTTACAAATGATAAACAAATAGATGTTGAAGATGACGTTTGAGAAAGTTAAGGTAAAATGGTGGGAGGGAAAAACGAAGAAGAAAAAGAAAGAAAACACTTTTGGAGGAAATTGATGAAACTGAACGGTTTCATAAGACAAAGACACTCTGGTACGAAAAGCTGAGTGCAACTGATCAACTGATCTGAGCCGCGATCTCGAGGCTCCTTGGCTCGACCAGTCGGAGTCGGCAGTCGGCCCAGCCAGACAAGCGCCACCTCTTGAGCTCGCGGTGGCGTATAGTATACTAGACCACGTGGAGAAGAATAATCACATCCCTCCCCCACTACATAAAAAAATCACAATAGACCACTTCCCCTCCCTTTCAGAGACAAGGTAGTCCAAGGTACTATATACATTTATTTACGTACGCACACATGGATACACATACACACATTTATATAAATATATATATCACATATATAAAGCCCTTTATTTCATATGTGTCTCAGTCTGAATCGGACAGTAATGATCTTACAAGAGAACCTACATTTCACATTTTTCGTTCGGTCTTCGCACATGAATCATTATACTCCTCGAACGGTTCACCAATTAACGCTATTTGATGAATTTTAATTGCTTCACATCCGTTTTTCCCGATTTATTTCAATCTTACTATTTTAAGAAAAAAAAAAGAAAAACTTTCACTTCATAATTTTTATTCAACCTGGAAATTGGAATAGTTCTGTTTTTTTTTTTGTTTTTTTTGTTTTTTGTTTTTTTTGTTTTCTTTTTCTTTGTTTTTTTTTGTAAGTAAATTTCGACACTTTTTTTGGTTTTCCCCACCTCCTGGTTTTAGTTCTTCTTATTTTTCTCCGTAAAGAAAATTCAATTGTTTTCCGAAGTTTTAACTTTCATTGACCGTTTAAATCAATGATTTTTTTTAAATTACAATTTGGTTTAAATTCTGTTTTTTCATTTAATTGCTTGTGAATTTTTTTAATTGTTTTTTAAAATGGCTTTTTTAAGAAGTTTGATTTTGTATATATTGCACGAAGTGAAAAGTCGGGATCTGCTAATTTTCATCGGGATTTTGGTTCTTTATAAGTTGATTTGTGAATTGAATGTGATCAGAAAACTTCCACCCGGCCCCTGGGGCGTACCATTCCTTGGATATTTACCTTTTATGACCAGTGACCGGCATTTGCAATTCGCGGCTTTATCGAAGAAGTACGGTAGCTTGTTCTCAACAAAAGTGGGCAATCAACTTATCGTCATCATAAGTGACTACAAGCTCATAAGAGAAACTTTTAGGAAAGAGGAGTACACGGGCAGACCTCGGGATCAACTTACGAACATCATCGAAGGCTACGGTTAGTTCTGCTTTCTCATTTTTTCTCTTATTTACCTTTTTTCCCCCTTCAATCTCTCATCTACTCGTATCTTTCATTTTCATATGCTCTCGATTCAATTCAATAGAAAAGAAATCAGGTCTCTCCTTTGTGTATGATGTGTTTGTGCAGTGCAACTTTTTATTTCAAAAATCTCGCGGTTTGCCATTAAATATTTTACGTTCGGAAAACGAAATTTTGTTAAATAAAATTTTCGTCGTTACTTCAAATGAGTGATTTGAAAGAGTTTTGAAATTTAATGGTTAGTGTCCATTTGGTGACCAAAAATTTGGAGTTGGATATGTAAGTCAGGTGGTTAAATAATGTTACTCATCATTCAGAAGTCACATCAAATTAAATGGATTTTCGATTTTTTTTTTTTTTTTTTTTTTTTTTTTTTTTTTTGTTATTTCCTGGATCAAAGATGAATTTTTTCTTCACCTTTGATTTGTGACTTCCATCCTATTTCTTAAGGGTCTCGCATCTGCCGTTCTGTGCATGACAAACTGTCAATTTCATGTTATTTCTTAAATGTTCCAGGAATTAGATCGTAGATATTGATATTTCAAATCCTTTTAATGGATGCGAAGTGCAAACTTTCCCCTGGTTACTATTGTTTAGCTGATTAGCTCAGCTCGTTTTTTCTTTTTTTTTAATTTATCAATCAAAAATGCAAAAAATTGCTGTTGAGAGAGGTTAGTTAATGATTGGCTATTGCTGGAGTCTTTAAAAAGTAAGGTTAGGAATTTGCCGGTCCATTGCTAGTCGAGTCGCCGAGTTGAACCGATGCATTTTATTCTCACATGCCCCACCTTTTGCTCAACCTACTCCTCCTACACACATTTTTTTGAACTTATGCGCACTCATTTTTAATTTTTTTATGCAAAATGTTGAGATCAAAGAAGTAAAAACTGTATTTCGCGATTTTATCGATGCAGCATTTACTGCAAACCGAAATTGGTCAAAGCGTAGAAAAATTACCGGTAGATTTTACTTTTGATTCTTGGTGGATTTCCGATTCTATCCTTCTTATTTTCTGTTTAATTTCACTCGGTTAGTTTCATCATTTTTGATTAAAATGTTGACTCACTTAAGAAAAAATCCTCGCTCGAAATATAAGATATGTCTCAATGTCTGTTCGGAATTTATGCGATTTAAGTTTGACACACGGTTTTACTATTGCAGAATAATGTAAGCTCTACTATACTAAATACTAAGCTCCCTCATTCTCCACTAATTCATAATAATGCGTGATCAATTATTTGTATTCATTTGTTGATTGCTGTTGATTTTAAAAACTTCCTGATAATAAATTAGAAAGCAATCGCTACAGGTCACACAACTATTTGATTCACCGCTAAATCTATACTCACAATTATTTTTATAACTTATTAAAATTTCTTTAAAACCATCAAAAATTAAACCGCTAAAACATGACTCAGATCTCTGCATTAGTTGTTTCGTCAGTCTCTGTTCATGTATCAATTGTATCATCCCCTACAAAATCAATAAATGCCTTTCTAAATACGGCTCCTAGTTTTCAAATTTCGGACCAGCCGCACAACCGAAAACACTTTCCCTGAAAATTGTCTTTACACTTAGATTTTCGGTGAATAAGTAGGAACGTCCATTGAAAAATTGCATCGACGTTTTAAACCACCTAGATTTTATCATGGTGTAGAATTAGTTCGATGAAGATATGAGTTGAGTCTGTCATACTTTTACGAAGCCTATGTCTATAGTTTGGTCGATTATTTATGCTTTACACGGGGAAGCTTGCTTGCTAATTACCTCGGGATTATTTTTTTTTTTTTATCTTGGTCTCCAAATTTGCATTACAGTTACAGTGAAGGTAAACGTTGCATTACGTTGTCCATCTGCATTACGGATACAGTAAATTATTACGGATACAGTAAATTTAAACATTGATCTCTTAAAAGGAACTAATATAAAATTGAATATTGAATTTGATGAGCGTTGGCTTGTTATAATTTTACAATATCTATCTTGTCTGGCGCATCCATTATATATATAAAGCTGACGTCCCTCCAAAATGTTTTTTCTATTTCCCGAAAATTGGCCGAAGCGATTTCCCTCAAATTTGGCATGATGATTCCTTAGGGTATTTCGAGGAGATCTGTGAAACAGTTTTCGAAAAAGTCGTCTGTGAGCGTCGCAAATTGAATTTTAAAATTAGAGAGAGGAACTGATTCTATCGCCGAGCCGTGTGTCGCGCTGGACTCTCTTATCTGTCCCTTAATTCCCCCGCCTGCTCTACGCTCGGCTGAATTTCATCGATCAATGCAGTGTGAGTGATAGAGGGAGGAGTTGGTTTCCGCGAGAATTTTTTGAGCGCTTGGTCTTTCAAATTTTCAATTTTCGATGCCCGTCTTAACCTTTTCAATCCTGAAAACACTTTTTGTTCAGGGACGGAGTTTTGCCATCATAGCTGGTCTGGGCACAATTTTCTCATAAAAAAAATGTGCACATCATATTTTCATTTTCTCCGTAAGATTCTATATGTTATTCAGATGTACATTGAAATGTACACCAGGGATGAAAGGGTTAAGACTGTCGCAACTTCCTCGGTCCTAACGCACATCGCTTAAACCTGAACGCTCCGATACTTTTGATCCGTCATTTTTTGTCAGTAATTTTTACCGTACTTCTTCAATCGTTCGTTTAACAACCACGATTCTTTTAATAAAAAAAAAAACAAACTTGCATAAACCAACTGTCAAAGTGCCAACCAGCCCGTACCCCTAGAATGCTGGCCGAGGAGGGCACCCGTAGGGTGTCTGGAACGGCTAGTATATTATACGATTGTTTTCCTTTGGTATCACAAACCATGACATTTATTGTAAATAGTGAGCTGAAGGATTTTGCCAAAACTTCAAACCATTCAGATTCATGGTTACGTGGATGACAAAATCTCGTGGTGTCGAGCAAATTCAAATCATGAAAATTAGAATCGATCCGCGTCATGTTTAGTAGCTTTTACCAAAACCTATCACGTCCGGTCCATAAATCATTCTTAATTTTTTTTCTTTTTGTTTTTCTTTTCGCGTCGCTTATTAGTTAATAGCTTATGCTATTCTCTCGTCTCTGAAATATTTGTTGAAACTGCCACGCTTTTTGTATCTGTCTATCTTTTTCTGTCATCCCCTCTTCCTTCTCCTCTCTCTCTCTTTCTCTCTCTCTCTCTCTCTCTCTCTCTCTCTCTCTCTCTCTCTCTCTCTCTCTCTCTCTCTCTCTCTCTCTCTCTCTTTCTTTCTTTCTTTCTTTTTTTCTCTCAAACTATCGCTCTCTAACTCCCCCTTTTGATCATACAACTGATTGGAAGTGAAGTTCTTTCGAGAGTTTTGACTTGATTCAACGATGCGATATACCTGTTTCAAGTTTGTACTCAATTGCGTTGACCAAACATTATTCGCCGGAGAAAACATTTGGAGATATTTTTCGGACTGTTGTCAAAAGAAGAGCTTTAGGCCGGAGTGATTGAATTATCTCCATCAGATCATTTTACCCCGTTCTCTCGTTATTCTTTGAAAGAGCCTTGATTCAAGTTGGATAAATGAATGGGCTCTCCACCCATGCTTATAATCAGAGCTGACGTTTTGCTTATAATTCATGACATTTTTCTTTTCACCGATGATTTACCCCGGTTGAGATAAGATTACAAAGTTCGCAGAAAATACTCTGATCTGTAATCTTTTCCCACAATCGGTGCAATCAGCGGTGAATGGAAAAATGTCATTACTTGTACACCAAACGGCAGCTCTCCTCAGAATACAACTGTATAGAACTGAAGCAGAGATTTTTTGGTAATATTGATCATTTAACCCTTGTGAGCCAAAGGTATTTCGGTAACACAAAGGACTAAGGGGGGGGGGGTGTTTTTGTACCCCAAGGATATTTTCATGCAGCACAGTCACTATCAATAATTTTGAAACTTTAATGGATGGATTATGTACTTAGTACCCTAAGAGAGTAATTTATGTGAAATTTGAGTAAATTTTTGCGATATTGCCAAATTTACACCTACTTTTAAAAAAAATGTCAAAATAAAAAAAATGGAAAAAATGAAATGAGGTACCATCTTATTTTTCCATTTTTGATAAATTTCCAATTTTTTTTCAATGATCTGACTTAATATTCTTAATTTACATAAAATTTCCGTAAAATTCACTGTAATAGATGGTTCCAAACTTAAAACTGGCAGGACGAAGGGGGGGGGTTATATTTGTACCCCAACACTTTAAATTTCTATAATATCGACAAAAATTCATAAAAATTGATGAAATTTGGTGGACGTGTTCTAAGTATCCTAACTTAAAATGTCACGAAGTCCCAAAAAATTTTGAGCAGTTTTGACAAAATGGCGTCAAAAAAACTGGCCTGGGGTACAAATCTACCCCCCCCCCCCTTAGGCTCACAAGGGTTAATCTTTTTTTATTATTATTATTATTTTTTTTTTTTTCACGGTGCTTCTTTGTATTATTAATGATTTCATTTACACAGTCTGGCCATGAATTCTATCCATATGGCTAAAATTAAAATGGTGGCTAAACGGTTGAAAATAAGTACTTAGAAAGTGTAGATACTTATTCTACCACTAGAGATGAAAATGCTATAAGACTATGTTGATAAGTTAATTTTCATTGTATTTGTATCGCTCGAAAGCTGACACATGAAGAGCCGCAATTGCAAGTACGCGAAGTAATGAAGATTAGTGTAGATATAGATATAGGTATAAGCACAGAGCACAGCGATCTTTCCGCGCGCGTGTCATCTTCCACTTCCGATTCAAAGCCAAGAATATGATAGGCTAATCATAATACGACCACATCAGCATGCTCTGCTCACAATCACAATCAGTATGCAGATCCCAAAACACGAGCAATGTGATCATCAAAGTTTATCATTTAGGGACACTTTGATGCAATCATGAAGGGATCAGCTCTTCACGATAGCTTTGCTCCGATGTAGTCGCTCTTTTTGAAGCAAAATTCTACGGAAAGTTTTACTTTGACTGGCCTTGTGGATCAACTGATGAAATAACATTTTTCTTCATTTTTCAGACTCTTCTTGGTTTTAATCTTCTTTTCTGCCTTCAAAAATGATAGTGAGAGACTGAGAGTCATGAAACATTCTCAGTTGCTCAAAACTAAACTGCGTTATTTCGCATTTCAAGATTCGTCACTGTGCGGCTAAATGAGTTTCTGAGCGATACTATTAAAACTAACTGAGCATGGCTTTTCATAGCATATTTCATCTGACTATATATATATATATATATACACAGGGTGTTGAAAAACTGTTCCCGAATATTTCAGGGGCGGATTGAACAGGTCAAAATAAGACCCTTATTTCCTATAAACATGTGTCCGAAAATGCCCCCCTTTTGAGCTACAGCCCCCCAAAGTTTTAAAAAATTTACGGTTTTTTTAGAATAGCTACCACTATTATGAACCAAATGTCTTAAAACTTGGTGTCCTGAAGTAATTTTACGTGTAGAATCCATTAATGACCTCCAAAAATTCAGAAATTGAGTCTAACTGTACTTTTCACGCAATCTTGTACCTTTAACGGCACGAATTTTATGTTACGGATTAAAATTTTGAAGAATAGTTACCGAAATCAGATGCGAAAAACCCTTAGAAAGATTTTTGGTCCTCTTTGTTTCTTTCGATACGACGCGTTTTAAGCGAGATAATCGCTGCACAGTGTGGAAAAGTCAGCGCTTTTACCATAGCAGCCGGCCCGTAGAAGCAGCGGAGACGCGGGTTGCATACTCCCTGCCGTTTTTCATGGTAAAAGCGCTGACTTTTCCACACTGTGCAGCGATTATCTCGCTTAAAACGCGTCGTATCGAAAGAAACAAAGAGGACCAAAAATCTTTCTAAGGGTTTTTCGCATCTGATTTCGGTAATTATTCTTCAAAATTTTAATCCGTAACATAAAATTCGTGCCGTTAAAGGTACAAGATTGCGTGAAAAGTACAGTTAGACTCAATTTCTGAATTTTTCGAGGTCATTAATGGATTCTACACGTAACATTACTTCAGGACACCAAGTTTTAAGACATTTGTTCATAATAGTGGTCGCTTTTCCCAAAAAAAACCGTAATTTTTTTAAACTTTGGGGGCTGTAGCTAAAAAGGGGGGGCATTTTCGGACACATGTTTATAGGAAAAAAGTCTTATTTTGACCTGTACAATCCGCCCCTGAAATATTCGGGAACAGTTTTTTAACACCCTGTATATATAAAATATATATATATATATAAAATATATATATATATATATATATATATATATATATATCTATATATATATATATATATTATATATATATATATATATATATATATATATATATATATATATATATATATATTATAATATACTTGTTTTCATCCGTTTTTAGCCGTCATATTCATTTTAGCGGGGGACAGAAATTTTAGCCGGACCGTGTAAAATGTTTCCGAAATTGTATCCGTAGGTTCTTAGTTAAAAAATTAAAATGCGTCTAGAGAAATTATGAAACGCCCAACCGCGAGGTGTACCAATGGAGAAGCTGATACATGTTATAAGTCCTATCTCAAAATGAGACAAAGTCGGCGATCTGAGTCTGGGTTATTTCCCTCACATTTTAACCTTTAAATCAAAAACTGTAACTAATCCAGTGGGAATTGGTTTTAAACGGAAGTGCAAGTGTTGTATAGTGGTTATCTGGACACAGAATTCTAATTCAACTATTTAGGTGAGAAAATTTTGCTTGTTTCTAATATAAGTCGGTTTCTTTATCGTGGAAATCCTTCCAGAAGAAACAGTTATATCGATTTCTGTGTCCAGGTATAGCCACTCTAAAACAATTACACTTTCGTTTATAACCGATTTCAATTGTTTTTGTAGCTTTTTTTTTTTTTTTTTTTTTTTTTTTTTTTTTAAATTCAGAGGTTAATAATTATGAGCAAACAGACCGAGCCCGTGTGAAAAACGTCCATGAGAGATATTTTCATCATGGCTAACGGCCTCCGTGCCAGTGGCGTAGTGTGCAATTTGGCAACGTTGCATTTTGCCCATTTAAACCCATGCAAAAGGTCGAATGCGGAGGTGTTCACCGAACACCCATTACTTTGATCTTTCTCATAGGTTTAAATGGACGAACTTGAATGTTACCAAATTGCACGCAACGCCCACTGCTCCGTGCTGCCTCACCTCATTGGTTCTAATAGTTAAATAATTAAAATGCAACTAGAAACATTATGAAACGCCACAATGAAATGGTCAAGTTAGGTTTGAAAGCAGAGGGCGGGCGGGGCGGGCGGGCGGGCGCAATTCATCGAGAAATACATAGAGAAAAACGGAGAGTGGATAAAATTGAGGTATTTTTGAGGTCGGTCATTCGCTCTTGTTGAGTTCCATCTCCGTTGCCGTTGCATAATACTCCTAGCGATGAATTGGAATATGAGGATTTTGCACTTTTTAAAGTCCATTGACGTCATGAAATCCGTGAAATGTCGTTATGAGGGAAAGAAATGAGGGCAGTCGCGAGATAACAAGAACAACTGTCAAACAGAATACAGAAGCACTTGTTGCAACTAATATTTCCATTGGTCAGCTTCTTTGCTTCTTTTCTTGAATGGATGCACCTGCAGCAAACATGTTTTTAACATTCCTCAATTCTCGCTCTTTGCTTTGCGCTTTGTGCATTTTGTGCAAATAGTTTCCTATGATTTCATATCGTTATAGTGGGCGATAGGGGGTGGGGTAGGAGAGGAGATAATGACAAGTGAAGCAGAGTTGTGAATGAAAATCAAACGATGCCGTTTATGTATGCGTGTTTGTTCTCATATCAAAACTTCATCCGATCTTCCAGTTGTTTTCCTTTTTTCCCCACGCTAATTGATATTCACCGATTTTAACTTTGAGAGCTGTTGTTTTTAGCGATTTTTTCCCATCGTAATATTATGTTGTGGCCTATGATGTGAACCACTACTTTTCCAGTGTCTTTGAAATTTCATGTTGGACTCTCCACCAGTGGCGAGGCGTGAAGTTCGACAACAACAACAATGTATTTTCTCCATTTAAATTCATCAAAAAAGTCGAACGCTTCAGTCATCGGCGATGACCAGGCACTTCGATCTCTCTAATGTGTGTAAATGAGAAAAACAAACTTTGCCAAATCGCACGCCTCACCGCTGCCTCCGCTTCGGTCCCCACTCATAAAAAGTGTTTAGTTGGATAGAAATTCGAAATTTAAGAATTCTATCACTGCGGAGTAAAAACCTATTGTTTTCACTGTTTATCATTACTCTCTCCGGTCGGTGATTTTCTGATAGCACCATACATTGTTTCGTTATATCTGTTGTAGACAAATCCCGAGACCTGGACACATCGCGAAGTGTCAAGACAAATCGCGATTTGTCCAACATTGTTTTGACAAATCCCGAAATGAAGAAAAAAATACGTGAATTATTCAACCCTGGTCGAATGGATCGTGAATGTAGCAAGAAAGTGAAAGTAAAAGTCTTCCTCTCCTTTAAATATGGATGTATGAATGAGGCGATGTATGCTGCAGAATTACTTTATTAAATAAAATTTATTTGTCCATTTTCAGAAAAAAACATTAGGGAAAGCTAAAATGCTATTAAAAAATGGAAAGAGAACTGGAAAATAACTTTGCTTCATCTGTTGGAACAGCTCTGAACTGGCCTGATAATTCGTTAATATAGTTTGATTTGCAAACCAGCGTCGCCAAATGCACCTGTAATAATTTGTATTATTTTAAGTATCATATATTACGAAATTATCGAATTATGATTTGTCTGGACAGATCGTATTTTTTTCTTAATTTCGGGATTTGTCAAAAGGGTGTTGGAGACTTCGCGATTTGTCTACAACATATCCATTTAAAGCCATTTAAAATATCGATGTTACGGAAGATTACTGGCGATTTCAGATCTCAATTCGACTTATTGCATTGCTTTCAATATATTTTTCTATGGACAATATGCAATGTTGCCTGTTTTAAACGGTATATATGCGCCACTCGACGCACGGCTCGTTTTTAAGCGAGCCGAGACAGCTTCGACGTCAGTATTTATGAAATCGCCAATTTTCCGGAATTAGATCGCTCGTTCAAGTTTTTCAAGAAACGTTCGACAGAGAGAGAAAAAAAATCGCGTGCCCTCCTCCTCCCTCCCCCTCCTTCTCACTCTCAACCCGATAGATCTATTGTTTGTCTGTTTTATTAGTACAATCAATGATATTTTAACTATAAATTTTTGATAGAAAAACGTTTACAACAGTCGTTTTCAATGAGATTGAAAATTCTACGAATCAATGAGACGAGATATGATGATGAAAAGAACCATGAAATATGAATCGTTTGACGATGCTCAGAATCAGAGCTGGGATGTTGAGCGGTACGCTTGTCGCTTCAAATTTAAAATTTACACTCGTCCGGAGATGCTGCCGCGGTTCTCGTGAGATGAAAATGAAGCTGACCTTTCGTACTATCATTCCGTGTTATTATTTTATATTTTTTTCCGAGCTGAACGACCTCTTTGATGCTTGACTCTTTCAATATGGGTATGCGTGTGTGCGAGAGAGAGACAAAGACAGAGACAGACAGAGAAGGGGGGGGGGAGTTTCGGACAGTATTTTCATAATATTTTCAATGTGTCGAATAATTTGATTTTGGTGGAATCGAGTCTGATGAACTCTCGTGAATACTACAAATATATAGTTTGTAACGTACTCGTGAGGAAACCGCGCGTGGTTTTCCTCTCTTCCTCTTTGGATTCTCGACCATTGCGTAGTTTTACAATAAACATGACCGTGAAAGGAAAATAGGCGAGTCGTTCTTTGGTCTGAGTAAGCGTCAGATGACGTCAGAGCACAGCACATTAAAATAAACAAACAAGCTACAAACTTCATGAATGAAATTCTCGTACTCTCACGTTCTTTTTAAGGTTCTCTCCCTCTTGCTCTCTCTCTCCCTCTCTCCCTCTCTCTCCCCCTCTCTCTCTCCCTCTCTCTCTCTCTCTCTCTCTCTCTCTCTCTCTCGCTCTCTCGCTCTCTCGCTCTCTCGCTCCCTCTCGCTCAGTTTTCTTGTATTTTCCGGCCTCCAGTGTTCTGTTGCTCAGAACTTCATATGTTAAAGATTGGATCGGGCAACCTCCCCAGAAGACGTCATCCGCTCTACCTAGAAAATATTAGGTTTTTGACCTCACCACAGTGGATGCGCGGTCAGCTTAGAGTTGGTAGATTTTCCGCGGCTACTTATGAAGTCATTGCCGAGTGAATGCGCCATTACTTGCTACTACAACGTATACCTCCGAACATCACTTATTCCGGCACCGGCACCGCACCGGTGCGGTCCACCGAACTCACCGTTCCATGGTGGGCTTCGCGTTGATTTGATCTATCTCCCTCCTTCTCTCTTTCACTATACCGTCGCCGTGGATTGCTTGAGCGAGCCGATTGAAGTAGGTATAAACAAACGAACCAGGCAATGAATATAAGTAGGCGTGATTTCGGAAATTGTGAGTCGGGAACACACAGATGGGATGTTTTGAGATGAGGGTAAATTAATTCCTTCATGAAGAATAGACGCAAGTCTATTTTCACACGATCTGTGTCACGAATATTTTCTAGTGGATTCTATGGCTCTTGTTAAATTAAACTTAAGCCCTTCTAAACGATTCTAAATAGCTTTATGCTAAAAAGACAAAAAAAGCTTTAGTATGAGCTCTGCAATGAATGCTTTTCATTATTATATTGCGTTTGTCAAAATAGGCCAAGGTCTTTATAACATGAACCGTAACATGTCAACTGAACATGTCAAATGTAACGTGAGCTCGGAAATGAATGCTTTCTAATGGCTCTAGTTAAAGGAGACTTGGGTCCTTTAGCCATGAATTTCTTGGGGGGGGATCTATGGACTATACCTTTTAATCCCTTTGGCAAAAATTGTTCCAGTTGTTTACGAAGATAGAAATGATATGGATTTTATATTGATGTCATAGTCATTCAACGTTCGTAATCGCCAAAAATGTTGTTGCACATAAAGATCGGCCCGTGCGCAGATCCATAGACCAGATGTATGAGCCATGCGGTCACTAGCAAATTCTGCGATGGAATCTGATCAATTGATTTAAAAAAAAAAAAAAAAAAAAAATGGAAATAATAATCACTCGCGAACGACCTATGTTGAGACTGGATCCACGAGCCTTGAAAAGGGAAGTGTCCGTCGATCGATTTGATCGCACAGACTTGGGTCTCTGTTTCAATTCTGCTTCCATTCACAGGGTGTCTCACAATTTTCGGTTTCAATTCTGCTTCCCATTAACAGGGTGTCTCACAATTTTTGGTGAACGGATTTTTCCCTCCGACCCTTCTCGTTGTTGATTCACAGGGTCCTTCAAAGACGCATCTGTCTGAGACCAATGTTGTGTCTATAAATCATATGTTTCTAAAATTTTTGGCGATGATCCTATATACTTTAATTTACCAACGTCTAAAATTGATGAATGCACCCAAATAATAACCCCCGATCTCAAAAAAGATATTTCGCCGATGGAGTTTTAAGTTGTCACACAAATAAAATCTGTTTAGCATCTGGAAAAATAAATGCCACATAAAAACAAACAAAAATACTTGATAAAATTAAAACTCAAAGAAAAATGTAAAATCAGACAGTCTTGACTCAGAAAATTCAGAAATTTAAACGAGCACAACTATATAACAACTAAAGCAAAATATGATAAATTAAAACAAAAAAAAATAAAAAATTTCATGCATTACTCATCATTTTCAGATATTCAGACAGCGCCATAAGATAATGACTAAACAGAATTCAGCCTGGAACTGAAGAAAAAGTAGAAAAACTAATTCTCAAGTAAAGTCTCGAGGACTCGAGGTGTCGTGGTTTTTTCTCAAGCTCAAGTTCAACTTTTAGACATTTAACCTGATTTAACGGTTTGGTTCTTTCGACCGAGTATAGGATCTTGTCAATCGCAATTTTTTGCCCCCAACATTAATACTGATATAAATTAGAAATTGAATAATTTGCGTTTCTGTCGTTTGAGGTGCTTAAAATTGTGCTCTACAGTGGCTAAAGTTTCTTTTGCAAGGGGAGGACTTCTAGACCCCCAAGCAATAGGTTAATGCTATACAAACCCCTCAGTTGGGAGATTCCACGCAGCTTTCCTCAATTTTATGTCACTATAAGTTACTGAAATAGAAGACTTATTTTACAGATTGCGTCAAATTACGTTTAATTCAAAGTTGCAACATTCTCAAAACATTCTAAAATCCCAGGGGAATTTTCTAGAGCCCTCACCACTACTCTAGCACGGCGGTCCGTATATGGGATGGGGCGACTTCGAGGGCCGAACAAGCCCCCCTCCCCATTTTTTTGGAAAAGGGCTTATAAAAAGGGAAATAATGTTCTTAACTACTTAAGCCCGCTCCCTTTCTAAATGGAGGGAGCACAAGAAAAGTGAGAAGAAAAAAAAATGGACTCATGGAACTTATTGAAAACGCGTAATACAGTTCCATTTGAACTTTGTACTCTCCTGTAGAGAATATTTTTCTGTTTATTGATAATAAAGTCATGACGTTGAGATTAATGTTTGCAAATGTATCATTTCAATGTCACGCGCAGCTGCAATACAAGCTTTGCGAACTGTCTATCGAGTGTGCAACGTATTGGAGAGTTGGAGACAAGTGCAGTTCAATTTGCGCTCGCTTCACTATTGGGTTTCGTTGATTTAGAATCTGTATAGTTTGTTGTTTGTCGATGATGTCATTGAGATTACTGAGTATACAAATGCGTCACTCAATGACACTGTGACAGCCAATACAAAGCTGTGTCAATTAATGCTAGACGATTAAGTTATAAAAATCGTTTTTTTTTTTTTTTTTTTTTTTTTTTTTTTTTTTTCCATTTTTTATTTCAGTCTGAAGTCTTTGGAATCGCAACGCGATTATCATCAGCCTCTCCCCCCCCCCCCCCCAATAATATGAATAAATATATAAATATTTTTTTAAATCCAAATTTATAGTTTTTTCCCTTCCAAAATTTTGGAATCCATACGCATTGCCCCGAGCTGTGAGACATGCTATTATGTATGACTCTCTTGTCTCCGCTGCACGATTGTGAGAATGAGTCAAAGCTGATCGGTGCTCGCGCGCGCGTCGACGATCAGCGTTCAGTGTTCAGCGCTATGCCTCAACATCCTGAGGATAAGGCAAGAGTCTCAAGTCTTGGGTAGAGAGAGAGACAAGCACCAGATGCCGGTCTTTACGCGCTGTAGGCCACTTTGTAGGCAGTCAACAGTGTTGCCGATTGTACTGATTTTTACTGAGGAAAAAAAACTGCAGTAAAAGTTATTATTAAATTTCATGAAGACAAATCATCCCCCCTCCTCCACCCCTTTCCTTACTTTACTTATTTACTTTTTTGCTATTATGATTATAATATATATATATATATATATATATATATATATATATATATATATATATATATATTTTTTTATTTTTTTTTTTATTTTTTTTTTTTTAAACAGCCCTTATTTAGAATAAATAAGTATTTCAAAATGGTTAACGCCTCCCGTAGCTTTGAAAGGCGTCAACGTTGCTTCGGAGGGAAACATTGCCAATTGCTTCGTTGTGAGGATCTACTAATTTGAATCATAATTGATTTAAAAAAAAAAAAAACAAAAAAAAGACAAAAAAAACAAAAAACAAAAAAAAAACAGTCTATTTAAGACAATATGTGTTTGAACGATGGTTTTGATGACATCATCTCTTGTGAGGTGGTGGTATTGAAAGAGATTTAATTAGCACCTCCTGTCTGTCGTGTCACTCCAATCCTTTCCAAATGCAACATTCTGTTCTGTTGGATGCAAAATTTCCTCCAACTTTTCACATTCTTTCACTGCGTCATCAATTTCCGTAAATTAACAAAGAAACCAAAAAAAAAAAAAAAAAAAGAGCGATGACCTGTCAGCTCGGGAGTTTTACCGTTGGGTTAGTCTCCAATTTTCATGGAGACTTGTCAGTCATCATGGAACTTTTCCTTTTGACTGACTGATTTCTGACACCGCACCGGTGCAGAGTATTTTCACGGTGCTTCTTTCACATCATTCACAAAACTATATCAAGTGGCTGTCAATCGGCAATTTTTCTCATAAGTCCTTCTCATGCAAACGATCCTATGACTATAATGAAGCGTTTCGACATTTTTTCTTGTGTTTTAATTTTTTAACTAATTAAGAGCCAAATGGATAAAAATTCCTAAAAATGTCAATTGCAGTTCTATATAATACAAACAAGTCCTATGAAAATCTTCATGAAAGTTAATTTGCCAGATCTTCTTTAAAATGAACTCATACATACAAAAAACAAAAAACAAAACACAAATATACAGGGTGTTTCAGGTTTAATGTCGAAAACTCCTGGAGCCGATTATTCAAGTCAAAATAAGATTATTTGTTCCTATAAAACACGGGCCTTAAAATGCTTCCCTTCGGAGCTACGTTTTTTCCAAGTTTGGAAAAAAAATTGTTTTTTATTCAACTTGTGGCTACATTTCACTAAAATTTGGGACTTGAGGTATTTTTAGGAGTAAGATTCGCATTAAAACTCATAAAACAATCATTAAGTAAGGTCCAAGTCTACTTTTTTGACACTCTTGAGCATTTAATGCTAAAAATTCTACGTTGTCGTTAAAATTTCTCAAAATTTTATGAAAGAATCAGATTGCAAAAATCCTAATGAGTCAGCGCTTTGGCCATGGCGGGTGTGACGCAAGCTGCATGTAGGCGCTTACCGATTGCGTGACACCCACCATGGTCAAAGCGCTGACTTTCCCAACTTTAACGTCAGTTATCTCATTTAAAACGCGTCGCCCTGAAAAAATGAAAGAGATTGAAAATCTCTGTGAGGATGTTCGCAATCCAATCCTTTCATAAAGTTTTGAAAATTGTTAACAACATAAAAATTTTTGGAATTAAATGCTCAAGAGTGTCAGAAAAGAAGACTTGGACTTACTTAATGATTGTCTTATAAGTTTTAATGAATATTGCACCTAAAAATACCCCTAGTCCCAAATTTTAGTGACATTTTAGGGATTTTAGCCACAGTTAAAAAAATTAAAAAAAACAACTTTTTTTTCCAAACTTTGAAAGATCGTAGCTCCAAAGAGAAGCATTTCAAGGTCCAGGTTTATAGGAAAATATAGTATTTTTTTGACTTGAATAATCGGCCTTAGAAATTTCCAACGTTAAACCTGAAGCACCCTGTAGAAAGAGACATTTTAAAATGGATTATTGCAGCTAAGCCAATTTGAAACCAGAGGATAAACTATGATGTAAAGCCGTCTTTTTTTATGCTCCCAGCCGTTCGCGGTTCACAAGACGCGAGCATCTAGTCTAATTTGAATCTTGAAACCTTCCCGCATCATTTCCTTTGCGGTCCACGAACGTTCACAAGCTCAAATGCATGTGAACGCTTGTGGGCCGCGGAACTATTTTCATCCGCCCGTTAACAGTCGTCCACAGTGGACGATTGTGGACATAAAAAAAGACAGCTTAGGTATCCTGATTTTTAAAGTTCTTCAAACAGCATGGGAGGGAGAAGATGTTATTAATGTCCCGCTTGGCAACGTTGTTCCGCTGATGCTACCCCAAATAAACGTTTCAAATGTCAAACGGGTAAATGACCTTTGATGAACATAGATTTCCACGCTGGCTATCATTTGCTGTCTTTTAAAAAAAAAAAAAAAAAAAAAAAAAAAAAAAAAAAAAAAAAAAAAAATTAATCCGACTAATGGTTGGAGAACGGTCAAACCAATGCAAGTGAGCGATTCGCGATTGTTTTGTCTGCGCTGTCAGAGGTTTTCAATGGACGATGGAAGACCGGCCGCGATTTTTCGAACAATTTCGATGGATCGATTGTTGATGGCTCATGGCTGATCGGCCGGAGACACACAGCAAAGCATAAGTGAGACCGACAGACAGTTAACATGGCACGGCGCAGTTGGATTATGCAATAATTGGTCTCATAGAATATTATTATTGGCACAGCTCATGTGTGTATTTACTCACAGTCACATCGGTCGGCGCAGTGTCACTTGGGAGTCGCACAATGGGCTCTACGCTGCGCCCTGGAGAGAAAAATTAAAAGTCAGTTAACAATAATACTGCAGATAACATTGCAGAAGACTACTTAATCTGATCCATGTTCCATGGGACAACATTTTTCAAAAATTGTACACTATACTGACAAACGAACCTTCGTAATCAGTTCGAATGATTTTTCAAACTTCAGTCAGCAACAGAGGTGGGCAAATAGGAGTGTAATAGAGTGTCACACTAATTATGACATTTTTTTTACAAGTTATCCAACATATTAGGTGCAGAAGTACTAGATCTAATGGAAGGACCCTAAAGTTTACTATTTATCTGTGAAGACTGCACTCAATTACCATCCAAAGGTTTAATTACCAAGTATCCGTGAAATTGATCAATCAATCAATTGGTCATGGTAATCAATTTCGCGGTTACTTGCAGGTAATCAAACCTTTGGATGGTAATTGAGTGCAGTCTTCACAGATAAATAGTAAACTTTAGAGTCATTTCCATTAGAGCTAGTACTTCAGCACCTAATATATGTTGGATAACTTGTTAAAAAAAAAAAAAACAGCCCTGATTACCGAATCACCCTCCATAAAAACGAAGATTACGATTACTCGGTAATCGTGTTACCAGCCCCCCCCCCCATTTGACCAATCTTGTCAGCAAAGTGTCGAAAAAGGTAGTCCTCGTTATTCCCACCCGCTTGTATTAAATTTTTTGTATATATATTAAGACACTTGAAGTAAAATCTAGTTTTTCATTTTTTATTCATTCGCATTTTTTGCAACTCTATGGATTATAGCCCTAAATTACAAATTAAGATGCTTTAAATTCGCTGACCAAGTTATAAATTTTATTTGTTTTTAAATTCATCAATTCAAAGAGCGCGAAGTTTATAAAGTATGACAAAAGTATTTGGCTGTAATAATGAGCAATTCCTATGACCGTAAGCGCTATGATTACACGATGGAATGGATCCTTTAATTTGAGTATCTTGATTAATTGGATTGCAAACATTTACTCCGTACTCGTGATCCATTAGTGATGCGGCGAATCCAGGAATCTATGCGCTCTAATTTGAAGATCAATTACATAATACATATTGTGTAATCAGCGCTGAGGACAACTGGACTTGGTGATGATCTATACAGTCATTTTGTTTCATGGTATAGAAATGAATTGTTAACGAGCTGTTTGATTTGCAGATTTTAAAAAACCGGCATTTACGACTTTAGGAGTGAATTTTAAATGTTCTTAGAGTGTTGATTTATCTCAAATTAAAAATGGACAAAAAGCCAAAGCAGGTAACATAAATGTAGAATAGGTGTAGCTATGCGACGATAAATAAAACCAAAGACAACTTTGAACTCATCCTTGTGGACCCATGGACCTATTCTTATCCATAAAATTAAGACTGGATGAGCACTGTGAGAGATCGAGGGAAAACTGACATTGAAAATAGTGCACTGCTTCTGAGAGACAGGGCTTGCGACAACCTCGGAATCGGATCGTACATGTGCTTTAAAAAAAGAAAAAGAAAAAAGAAGAAAAAGAAAAAAGAAGAAAAAGAAAAACGAATTGCATACTTTTAAGAGGAGAGAAGAGGAAAAAATCTTGATGGTCGTTCGTTCCTTGGAGTTGTGGGTTTAGAAATCTGACTTTAGCAAAAAGTGAAATTGTTCGCCCCAGACTTTGATCCTCTTTATCTGACCAGGCTCCTTCCAGGACTTTCCGAAACCGCACCGCACCGCACCGCATCGCAGAGCCGGTACAGATACCGATACCAATACCAATATCAACACCAATGAATAGCAGAGCGTAAAATTAATGGCATTTTTCAATTCACCGACGATTCCACCGGTTAAGAAAAGATTCTACAATTCAGTTCAGTGTATGACTGTACTGCACGAAAATACTCCGATCCGTAGTTAATCTTTTCTCAATCGGTGCAATCGCTGTTAAATTATTAAAATACCTCCAAGTTTCTTAGTCATCGACGACTCCACCTGTTGAGAAAATACTACAGATGCAAGTATTTTCTTGCAATACAGTTATACACTGAACTGAGCTTTGTAATCTTTTCTCGACCATAGGAATCATCGGTGAATTAAAAAATGTCATTAATTGTACGCAAAACGGCAGCTCTGGTGAATAGGCACGCTGTGAAATGGATTAACGGAGTTCTCTTCGCGATCCGGGCTCGAGGAGCGAGGACTTCCACAATTCGCTCATTTGTTATTTAAATAAGAGATTTTTATGTCGAGCGGCTTTAGAAACCGCTCTCTCTCTCTCTCTCTCTCTCTCTCTCTCTCTCTCTCTCTCTCTCTCTCTCTCTCTCTCTCTCTCTCTCTCTCTCTCTCTCTCTCTCTCTCCCTCTCTCTCTCTCTCTCTCTCTCTCTCTCTCTCTCTCCTAAATAGAATGGATTTCGTATTCGTACTGAAATAGTTGATAAGGAAACAGTTGATGCAGAAGTTAATTTCAGACGAATATCATTTGAGATTGGATCAAAGGTTTCCCCTCCTCTCGCCCCCCTCCCCCGTCGGTTAGCGCGACGGTCGGCGATCGAGTCGAAGGTATTGAAACCATAACCTCAAATCGCGGAGGCTGCGTCTCCGTTCTCAGCCGGCGCGTCGCGTCGTGTCAGTCAGCGCACGATCCATCGAAGATTGGGTTTTTTGAAACACGGAAATTTGTTGATGGAACCGTCTTATTGTTAGTGTTAATGTTCAATTGTACAAATCGCGTATTCTTTTGTTATTTCCTTCATTTCTCAGCTGTAAAAATGTAAAATGAATGATTGAATCATTGAACTCATCTTTTACAAATTATTACCGTCACATTTCCTGTCAACAAACTGAGATTTTCCTCATGAAGTCATGTCCAGAAGGTGAGTTGTTTAAGCCCACAGTGGGATGTCGCGTTTCGTTGATGTCGTCGCCTATAGTCACGGCGCGCCGCCCGGTTTCCTGAGATACAATACCTGTCCATATATATGTATGTATATGTATGGGTAATATACCGCTGACCGATACACTCTTTGAGGCCCGAATCAAAATCACCTCTTTCGCTCGACTCTTTTGCTCCCCCCCCCCCGGCCCCCTTCACCACCCTATACGCAGTATATTTTTATCCTAGGTTTAGTTAGGTTTTTATCGGGAAGAGGAATGTTGAGGGAGCTACAGCTTTTATACTGAGGAGTCAGTTTAAGAATGGGCCAAATTATCCTTGGCAATCGACGTTGGACGGAGTATCACTTGAATCGACGCGGCGCGGCGCACGCATCGCCATTCTTCGCGAATGGAGAAAATCTGTCATCGATTGAACCGATCCAAAATTGTCTCTGCCCAGCTTCTTCGTGTTCCATTGTTATCTTTTCGATCACGTGAGGAATGCAAGTCATTCAGTATGCCGGCCGCCGGGCTCAAATGTGTATAATTTATAAAGTATCATTGATATAAGCTGTTCACGCGAAGGAAGGAGGATTTATGTAAAGTGAAGTGACGCTAGAAGTTTAATTCCAAGAACGTTCCTTGTACTGCTAGCCAATCAGGCTTGCCAAATCCAAATGACGGGGTGAAATTGCGATGTAATTCAAATGGGCATCTTTCGTTTTCTGTTTTTCTTTGCTGTGGGCCATGATTGATGTTGATTCTGTTTACCACGCCATCCAGACAGTGCTAGTGTCTTACGGATCTTGTTCAACGCTGATTGATTCCAGCGCTGTAAGGAAAGATTAATGATTCGACCGCTTGTCTCAACTACCATACTGTCATTTTTTTAATTGACAAATATAATATTTTTGTCCTGCCTAGCAGTGCTATGCTAACAAGGCAATATTTATATTGAAGAAAAACAGGGCAAATGACTTTTAGTCACAATTTTCATGAGCAACCAAAATCTGAGGAGGTAAAAACGACAGAATTTTCAGGTTAGTTTTAATACAACGGTTAGTTTAAGGATGATTTTACTTTCAATTTTTATTTGAGTATTTTGCTCCCCCCACCCTCCTAATCTATATTATAGTGGGGAGGGGAGGAGAGCGGCGAAAAGTGTTGAGTCAATTGAAAGTCAGCACTCACGGTGCGAATCGCCGAAATTTTCCTATTCTGCCGTCTTTCGTGCATGAATAATCAGCGATCGTGTAAGTGTAGAGATTTGTAGAGATCCAACAGATCAGATGATGGAATTTTGTCGCAATTCTTCAGGACTGCGCCTGTGCGCCTGAGCGCGTGTGGCGTATGGCGTGTGGCGTGTGGCGTGTGGGCACGAGCGTCGCGCGTCGCGCGTCGAACGGATGTCCGGTGAACGGGCGTTTACTTTGTTGTTGGTTCTCGCAGGTTTATTCTTTCGCTTGCCGCCACGGTTGCGTCTCTAATGTGTGAAGGCGCCTCTTATGATTAGCCGTGAAAACACACGATCAAAGCTGACTTATCGGTTTGATGCGCGGATCAGACGATTGGTGGGTAGAGGCAGTCGCAGATGTGGATGTAGGGCCGGTTTGTACAAAGGATTTTTAGAGGTTTTTCGATTGTTATTTTCTCTTTGAGCACGTGATAAAATTTAAGGAAACGAAGCTTTTGAATTTGGTGGATTTAGATACAATTTTAAAGCAGTGAGTTGAGGTTCATATTTTTTTATCCGAAAAAAATAGATTCGGAAATTTGCCTTAGATTACATGATATAGACGTGAATTGGTTTCGTTTCTGAACTCGCTTTCGGCCAAAGCCTCACAATTTCCTCAAATTTTCCAAACTTTTGGCCAGATAGGCACAAATGAAGATACGTAATGAGGCAGTTGCAAGGGTCTGAAATGTTGCGTTTTTACAAAGAAAATAAAAACATTTTATGAGCAGAGAACAAAGATGCTTTTGGTTTCCAATTAAGTCCCATTGTTTCGAAGATGAGATTTTGGCCCAAAATACATTGTCTTAAAATGGGAATTCCACGTAGTAACATCACTAAGCACATGGTTTTTTTACTACTTCACACATTTGTACATCCAAAACCGGGACACTTGTGAAAAAACCAAAGGCACCACTGTCCTCAGCTTATCAAGAAGGTACCAACTTTTTTTTTTTTTTTTTAATAAAAACACACACAGTTTCAAGTATCGTAAAAAGTTCCAGTTAAGATGACTTGCTCGGAATACGTGTTTGTATACAAGTATAGTTTCAGCCAATTCAATTCCTGAAAACATTGGATTCCAAACTTTAAATAAAAATAAATTAAATAAGTTGCGTTCAGAATAGTGCGGTTCCGTGAATCACCGTGTCGTCGTCATTCTATCAGAGATGACAAGATGCCTACTCGAGGCTACAAATCAAAAGTTCAGCATGATTGAGTCTCTATCGCTAGCACTCAACACATCCATAAAATCAGTTTTCGATGTTTGTAACATTTATTTATATATCCTTTGATCGACAAAGTTTGTATTGGCAACGTTGATATGGCGTCAAGTTGTTCTTTATTTAGTTGGTCATTGCTAACTTGTCTTGCAGATCACGTGTCTCTTTGAGTGATTAGTTCGTCTACTATCAAAGTATCAAAACACCTCCGTAGCAGTGGCAAGGCGTGAAATTTGGCAACGTTGCGCTTGGTTCATTTCAACTCATGAAAATGATCGAACCATTGGAAGTCCGATGCGTACCATCAAACTCAATCTTTTTCATTCGTTTAAATGGGCTGAATGCAACGTTGCCAAATTTAGAGCTTCGCCACTGCTACGAATTTCTCTCTCTATATACAGGGTGTAAAAAAAAAGGAGCAGCTCCGAATAACTCGAGTTTGGGTTCGAATTTCAAAAAACGCTGAAACACGGGTTCCATTATTTTGAGGGGGACATCTTTTAGGGGGTTGCCAAATTCCAGGCCCCCCAGGGGGGCGGGTATGGGGGTCACCGCCCCCCTAAATCACATTTATCAAATGGCGACCCCTAATTTTTATTACATAATTTTGAAGACAACATCAAATTCTAAGCATTTTGGCGCAAACCGCAGGTCGATATCGTTTTTCGTGTTCGAGATATCGAAAGTCAAAGTTCGATTTTGACCTATTCCCACTAAAAAAGTCGGAATTTAAAAAACTATTAACTTAAAATGCTCTACAAAACAAGTCCTTTTCAAAAAAAAATACAACTGTCCAGGAAATTTGAATTTTAGGCTCCGAAAAAAATATTCAAAATTTTCGAAAATTTTGAATCGGCGATATTCTTGTAAAACGGCCAGAATCGACAATTTTGGCTTAAAACCTGTTGGCTGAGTCCAAATGAGCGATGCAAAGCTCCCAAAAGTCCCCAAAACCCCATTAAAGCCCGAGAGAGAGGTGTTTCCTGACTCTAAATTTAGCAGTGTTCTCAATACTGAGTTTGATCATTTTAAAGGTGATTTTGAGACTTTCTTGAGCTTTTAAGCGCTTTGCATCGCTCATTTGGACTCAGCCAACAGGTTTTAAGCCAAAATTGTCGATTCTGGCCGTTTTACAAGAATATCGCCGATTCAAAATTTTCGAAAATTTTTAATATTTTTTTCGGAGCCTAAAATTCAAATTTCCTGGACAGTTGTATTTTTTTCTGAAAAGGACTTGTTTTGTAGAGCATTTTAAGTTAATAGTTTTTTAAATTCCGACTTTTTTAGTGGGAGTTATGAATTTTTGAAAATGGGTCAAAATCGAACTTTGACTTTCGATACCTCGAACACGAAAAACGATATCGACCTGCGGTTTGCGCCAAAATGCTTAGAATTTGATGTTGTCTTCAAAGTTATGTAATAAAAATTAGGGGTCGCCATTTGATAAATGTGATTTACGGGGGCGGTGACCCCCGTACCCGCCCCCCTGGGGGGGCCTGGAATTTGGCAACCCCCCTAAAAGAAGTCCCCCTCAAAATAATGGAACCCGTGTTTCAGCGTTTTTTGAAATTCGAACCCAAACTCGAATTATTCGGAGCTGCTCCTTTTTTTACACCCTAAGTCAAAGTTAGATTTACAAAATTCGATATCTCGAATGTGAAAAACGATATCGACCTCCGGTTTGCGCCTAAATGCTCAGTTTGGTTTGTCCTTTTGATTGATGTATCACTCGATAGGGGTCGTCTCAAGGGATTTGTCTGATGGGCCCCCCTGGGGGGCAAAAACGTTGACAATTTTCGGGGGCGCTAAACCCTATTTTTGACTAAATTTGCGTCGAATTCGTATTTTTTTCTAAAAAAGGCTTGCTTTTTTAAGTATTTTAGACTCCTAGTTTATTAAATTCCGGTATCTCAAAGTGGAGTAATGATGTTTTGAAAATAGGTCCATTTTGAACTTTGACCTTCGATATATCGAAAACAAAAACAATATCGTCCTTCGGTTTGCGCCAAAAAGTTTCTTTTTTTATGTTCTTTCAGATACTGGAATAAAAAAATAGGGCTCCCATAAGAAAGAAGGGGGTTACCCCCTCCCCCGCCCCTCCCAGGGGGGCGTCGAAAAAAATAACCCCACCAAAATGGGTCCCCCTCGATATTATTGGACACGTGTTTGGCCGTTTTTCAAAATTCGCAGCCGTTTTCGAAAAAACCGCAGTGGAAACTTTTTTTCTTAACACCATGTATATATATATATCCTTTTCATATAGCTTCAATGTCTCCTTATTTTTTCCTGCGATCCATTCCCTCAAGTATCAATAGCATCCTTTGTTCTATCCTCAAGTCAACTTCTGAAAAACCATATTGCAAAAGTATCGATCATTTTTGGGGGTCTCAATTGAACCCCCTAATAATCGATATTTTTGCATACGGGTTGATGCAAGCAGAAGATTGATCTAAATATTGATTGACGCAAATGCGTGCATTTTAAGCTGTCGCAACTTGTGCAATTTAGCAACCATGATTGATTGCCATTTAAACCTATGCAAAGTATCGATATCTTGAGGTGCAATTGCAGCTCCTGAAGATCGATAGTTTTACATCAGTTTAAGTGAAGATAATCCGTTTTTGCCACATTGCACGAGCCGCCACTGATTTAATAGAAGCCATCAGGAAACATTAGAATTTATTTTTTTGTCTCGCGGGTAGCTGCGCGATTCATTGCCCGAACGACATTCAAGAGTTGATCTATCTGTAACGTCCGAACTCGTTTTCTCAAATTTGCAAAAAAGTTTTCGCATGCCTCCCCCCCTCCATCCCCGCACTCGTCTATCATGATAGTGCGAATGTCGGAAATCGGCGGGGATACGATGAAATGGAATCATAGGAAATCGACGGTCGGATCGGTGCGGATTCTGTGCGAATTGAAATCGTAGGAAATCAATCAACCAGCAACGAGCTTAACCTTGCCAACTATAATGTCTCGGTGAATGATTCCACACGTAACCTACTTAATTGCGATCCTCGCTCTACCACCCCTCCCTTCTCGACCTCCTCTCCCTATCACTTTCCTCCCCGCCCCTCGACCCCCCCCCCCTCGCACCCACAATCGAAGACCCAGTCTTCACAAATATAATCTATTAAACTCGTTAAGTCTTGTATTTTATTCTACTTATTATTTTACTTACTTTATTTTATTTATTTCCCCCCCCCCTTTCAATACCCCCCAACAATCCTTATCGTAGGCGTTTAATCTTATCACGACAAGGCTCGCGTGGATCGCCACGCCGGATCAACTCGCACGAGAGTGGAGCGGCGTGGTGCGCGCGGCGCAGCGGTTTCATTTTCATTCAAATGTGGATCGGGTGAAACACGCGAGAAACACTCTTTTGGTCCCGTTTGTCAATGACTCTCTCGGGCTTTTATTGATATTTATCGATGTGTTTTTCTCCTTCTCCATTATTGGCGTTGGCGCAAGCGCACTGCGCAGCACCGATCAACCGATCAACCAACCCCAACGATCACGATCAGAGAGCTCTCGTCCTTATCGCGCCTGATTAAAGTGAGCTCAGTTAACCAGATACACTTGAAAGCTTTGCTCCTCTCTCATCGAGAGCCTACTTTCGAGCACTTTCTCCGATATATTCAAATTTTGTTTTACAAACAATACCATGATCTCTCCCCGTAGTCCGTTCTAAGTCTCAGTTTACACTCTCCCTAGTCCACGATTCGTCCCCGATTCTCGAAAAGATTGTCTTCGTGTAAAGTGCGGACTTTTCAAATGGACCAATCAGACGGTGTCTCAACGGACTATTAATAGGGGCTAAAGTCAAAAGATCGCATCTTTCGTCCTGCTCTAGAGCGTATGCTTTTGAATGGTCGAGAAGAGAGGAATTACAAATCTCCGGATACCATAGAAGCTCCAGATAAGCAAAGAAACAATCAATGGTGGCTCGTTATTTTCGATGTATTCATATCCGACTCCATAGAAACTTTTTTCTCATCCTCAGTGAGTTCAGCTCTATTTAGCCTCCAAAAATTGATACTTTTGCATGGGTGACAACGAGAGCGAATCGATATTATTTTTTCCACAAGCCACCCATGGCTCGACCATCACCAGAAACATTGTAAAACGCGATCGGAAAGCAAGAAAAATGTCGGGGGTTCACTGGTCAGCCTTAATATACAGTCGCAGTATTTAAAAAAAAAGTATGCTTAGAGTTGAACTTTTTCTGAAACTTCTTGGTGATTATTTCGACTCATGAGACGATTGGAGGGGGATTCATAAATTCGATAGTTCTTTCCAAAAAAAAAAAGAGAGAGAGAGATGGAGAGAGAGAGAGAGAGAGAGAGAGGAGAGAGAGAGAGAGAGAGAGAGAGATAGAGAGAGAAATGATAATTCTTGTCTCCTTTTTTTGAGTGTTCCAAATCAAGCTGAACAAGAATCATGAATTAATGTTGATAAGGCACTTAAATTCGACAGGAAAGAGAGATTTGGGGGGGGGATTCATGCAGAAAGTAACGAACAACACATAGAATCAATATAGCAGTTGCTTCCTTTCTGCAAAAATCCGTCCAATTAAGAGCGTTAAGAAATAATCAATGATTCTGATTCGAAATACACATGTTCTCGCTCATTGATAAAGCGGTATCTCTATCTATGAAGTATTGGAGAGAATCGGCAGCTGCGGGTAGGGGGGGGGGGGTTAAGGGGGTTAGAAGAGGGAGGGGAAGGAGTCAAGAATATAGGTTAATATATATGCGCTTCTCGGTCAGTCAACCCGGCTTGAGTCGTATTCGGTATTGTCTCGCGCCGACCGCTCCGCTCGCTAATTCGCGCTTTGCCTCTACAAACATCCACTCGAGAAGCGATTGTGATCACACGGTTTGATCGATGTCTGTATGCCTACATACGTTTATTTGTATCGATTCTCCAGATTTCGCCTTCGGATTTCACCTATCGTGATTCCTTTTCTTCCGTTACGTAACCCGTGAATTTCGTGACGACGCGACCGACACAGACGGCAGCAGTGGCCTCTTCGCAGCTTCATTTTTTCCAGCAACACAAATCTCCGAAATCTATAATGCCGAATCCGACATTTTTTTTTTCTCTAATTTTTCCCCCTCTCTGAACCTTGAATAATCGACCAGTCACTTTGTTCCACGGAGAGTTGTTCCTTAAGATAAACTCAATGCAGCTTTTCAATCATGGAATTCCTTTCAAAACTATATACAGGATGTTAAGAAAAAAAGTTTCCACTGCGGTTTTTTCGAAAACGGCTGCGAATTTTGAAAATCGGCCAAACACGTGTCCAATAATATCGAGGAGGACCCATTTTGGTGGGGTTATTTTTTTCGACGCCCCTCTGGGAGGGGCGGGGGAGGGGGTAACCCCCTTTTTTCTTATGGGAGCCCTATTTTTTTATTCCAGTATCTGAAAGAACATAAAAAAGAAACTTTTTGGCGCAAACCGAAGGACGATATTGTCTTTTGTTTTCGATATATCGAAGGTCAAAGTTCGATATGGACCTATTTTCAAAACATCATTACTCCACTTTGAGATACCGGAATTTAATAAACAAGGAGTCTAAAATACTCCAAAAAGCAAGCCCTTTTTAGAAAAAAAATACGAATTTGACGCAAATTTAGTCAAAAATAGGGTTTAGCGCCCCCGAAAATTGTCAACGTTTTTGCCCCCCAGGGGAGCCCATCAGACAAATCCCTTGAGACGACCCCTATCGAGTGATACATCAATCAAAAGGATAAACCAAACTGAGCATTTTGGCGCAAACCGGAGGTCGATATCGTTTTTCACATTCGAGATATCGAATGTCAAAGTTAGATTTACAAAATTCGATATCTCGAATGTGAAAAACGATATCGACCTCCGGTTTGCGCCTAAATGCTCAGTTTGGTTTGTCCTTTTGATTGATGTATCACTCGATAGGGGTCGTCTCAAGGGATTTGTCTGATGGGCCCCCCTGGGGGGCAAAAACGTTGACAATTTTCGGGGGCGCTAAACCCTATTTTTGACTAAATTTGCGTCGAATTCGTATTTTTTTCTAAAAAAGGCTTGCTTTTTGGAGTATTTTAGACTCCTAGTTTATTAAATTCCGGTATCTCAAAGTGGAGTAATGATGTTTTGAAAATAGGTCCATTTTGAACTTTGACCTTCGATATATCGAAAACGAAAAACAATATTGACCTTCGGTTTGCGCCAAAAAGTTTCTTTTTTTATGTTCTTTCCGATACTGGAATAAAAAAATAGGGCTCCCATAAGAAAGAAGGGGGTTACCCCCTCCCCCGCCCCTCCCAGGGGGGCGTCGAAAAAAATAACCCCACCAAAATGGGTCCCCCTCGATATTATTGGACACGTGTTTGGCCGATTTTCAAAATTCGCAGCCGTTTTCGAAAAAACCGCAGTGGAAACTTTTTTTCTTAACACCCTGTATATCTTTAGAAATTCATCGGCGAAGCGTGACATTTTGCGACACTACATTTTTACCCCGTTTGAATGCACGCAAAAGGTCGAATTTGAGCACATCAAACTGTTCGATCTTTTTCATCGGTTTAGAGGGACCGAGTGCAATGTCACCGATTGCACGCTTCGCCACTGCTGACAATCCTGTTGATACTCCGGAATGACACATCAATTTTGCGCAGAATTACAGCTTACCTTAGGAATGATAGTTGATGAGTTATGCTACTTTGGAACCTTTGTTCAAATTAAAACAGTTACAAATTAAAGAGTAAAATAGGAATTGTCGTGGCTAAGACAAGATGAAGTCATTAATATAAATAGACACAAAAAATTAAATCCATGCATTCCTACTTGTTTATTATTACAATATGAATGGGGGAAGGGGGTGGACTTATTGTATGCGTTACTGTTGCAATCTTCTCTAAATTTTATTTATTTTATTGATGTGAAAACAGTTTTCGTTCTTCATTCCCCTCGATTCTTGACTAAATAAGTATGGTCTTCATTTTATATAGTCAAACAGAGTGTGCATTCGAAGGCCTCTTGTAATTTACCGATTTTTAAGCCCCTTAAATTATGATCAAGTCGGTGAAAATTGCATTTGGGAGTTCACACATACACACAATTTACGCTCACGTTTAGTCATTAGTTTACTTCATTTAAAACGGATGAATTAGGAAACGAGTATTGAAATTTGTTTTTGACTCTTTTGTTTCAGGAGTCATCAATTGTGATGGTAGACTTTGGAAAACCCAGCGGCGATTTTTGCACTCGCATCTCAGATCGTTTGGCATGACGTGCATGGGGAAAGGCAAGCAAAGTATGCAGTTGAGAATAATGGTAGGTTCAATGACTCCTCATCTAATGAGTTTGCATCTCACTTCGACCGTAAATCATCCTCCAATAGATTCGCTTTGACCTAAAATTGTAAAAAATTAACAGAAAAGCAGATGCAGTATGAAACATATCAATTACCAACTGCTGAAAAACAGAAACAAAGAAGATTAAAAAAAAAAAAAAAAAAAAAATCAAGATTCATTTTTGTTTTTACCTAAAGAAGCACTTTTCTGTTGGCATCTTTGTAGGTATGAGACAGGTCAGTGGTTATGCAAAACGCATCCATACTGTACAGTTTTGCCGTATTTGAAATGTGAGTGCGGTTCATAGAGTTGGCGCTTCTGGCATCCTTTTGAATTCCGAACGGGTGCGTTTATATCAATAATTTGTGCAGATACTACTACGCAGTACAATTTTAAATTGAGGCCAATCCAAGTCGTCTTTAAATCCAGTCTGAGCTGCTCAAGTCCTTCACGCGAACCTCAACATTTGTTTTTTTACGCCAAGTAAAATCGTAGATCAGAGCCTCTCTAGAACCCGGAGAGTGCCGTTGCTTATTTTCAATGGACCTTAAAAAAGGGTTCATCTCTGGTCAATGCTTTCTATGAGAAGGACCAATAGGAAATACGCTCAGCAAAATAAATGTACCATTTTTTGGAGAGGAGAAACAAAATAAAGTAATTAAGCTCAGACAAAATGTGAGTACTTCGTTACTGTGAAAGAATAATTTAGTTGATGGTATGGCGATAGAGGAGAGGGTTTTCCATGTGAATATTACTTTGCTGCAGTATATGCGCCAAAAATACGAGCGCATGCATAGTTGGTATTTTGAGAGAAATTCGAGACATGAGAGAAGATTTTAACTTTTTCCGTTTGTGACGGTAGCCTAGCGTGCAAATTGACTCTATTCCTTAAGATTGTGTGACTAGGCACCACTTGATCTATTTATCTACCATGTCACCTCTGATGAGCCACATCGCAGGAAAAAACCTTTTTTAGTGATTCGGAGCGGAGAAGAAAGGAAACTTTAGGAAGAAAACGATAAATGGAAAATGGTGCCAGTATTGCATAAAAGCTCCTCCCTCTTTGAGATTTGACAAATCGCATAAAATAGACCTTGACTCGAGTCAGACCTTTCCTTATCATCCGATAATTTTAATTCGTAATTAGTGATAAAAGTAATTGTTGCACGAGAAAAATGATAACAAAATATTGTGCCAAGCAATTTTCCCCCTCGTTTACGAATCAGATCACTTATTTATATAGTTTGAATTCTCCAGAAAAGAAATGTTCGTCTTCCAAGGCTAATAGATTGAATGATATTTACAGGTTAAACAAAACATTTAAACAGTCTCTACTCAGTTACTGTTTCACAGAGCATTTCGTTACAGATTTTCACTAAATACTTTCGTTTTACTAGACCGGGTTTTAAATTTTTCATGATCAAGCAGTCAAAAGGTAGTCCCTTCTTTCTGCTTCTTCATTATTAATTGATTTATTCATTGGAGTCGTATATCAAGCGATGATTTAAAATATTGACAGTTTAATTTTAGCCCGATGCCTTTCATTGCCCTCTCAAAGCTCACTAATTTGACCAAAACTAGTTTCCAAATTGGGGTTTGATACGAAGGAGTTCCGTTTCCTCTCTATTCATTCATTCCGCCTTTCTATGCTACAATCAAATGCATGAATGTCGGCTGCTTAAATTTAGCTGTCAAACAATTTAAATTCGACGGTTTAGTCAATCCAACCATGACCTCTTTTCCGAGACGACGAGTCTAATCCGTGCAAACTGATAAGCCGCTTTATTTTTAAAATTGAGTCTTCGTGGCAGTCTTAGGTGCGAGAATTTTACCAATCAGTTGTGGCAAAATTGTATTATGAAATGGTTTCTAGATAAATCACCGATCAGTTTTGGCAAATCACTTTTGTTAAATTTTTCCTGCTCTCAAAAAGCGTCGGAAACGTTCACTTTATGCAAAGTGCACAGATGGTAGGTCATTTACCAAAATTTTCTTTTTGAGCCAATCGAACTTTCGACCTGATCAGTATTCAGCTCGTATTCGTCTGAAAAGCTGCTCAAACACACAAAAGAGTCTCCAGAATCACGTCATAAGAATAACTTGATCCTTGCTGGAGGTTGCAAACCTTTATTGCGTATCATTTGTCCAGCATTCGCATAAGATATGCATGCATGACTTGCGTCCTTTCAATCACGCCCTTAGTACTTTCGTCGCTGGGTATAACTCATATTACCGGCCTTGTGGTTCTACGTTTACTCCTCAAAAGCTTATCCTCTAACAAGTAATGATCCGATCACAGTTTTGAACACTCGGAAAAATTAATTCAGGTTTGTTTTTTTTTGTTTTTGTTTTTGTTTTTTTTTTTTGGTTTGTTTTTTTTTTCGTAGAATGTAGAAAAGGAAATATGTCATAGATGATAATCGAATCTCGAGTGTGAAAAAATTATACTAGTGAAAAAGTGACGTGTGATGAAAATTTTACTTTTGATGAATTCTTATGACCATATTTTTGTTTTGTGCGTGTTTCAGAGAGAAGTCAACGTATTCTTAAGAAATCTCTGTAGGAGCGAAGGGAACCCGTTGGACTTGAACTCACCTCTAGCATTGAGCGCCAGCAATGTAATTTGCTCTATCATAATGAACGTTCGATTCCATCTGAATGATCCAAGGTTCCAAAGATACACCAACTTGATCGAAGAAGGTTTCAAATTGTTCGGAGGAGTTATGCAATATGTAAACTTCATCCCCATCCTTGGATATTTACCTGGGCAGCAAAAGACCAAACAAAAGATTGAAGCCGTAAGTAATTTTGAGTAAATTTTTTTGCATCAGCCAACAGTGTTTCACTAGATTGCATTATTTCAAAATGTACTTAAAAATAAAGCGCAAGATATGGTCGAATTTGGGGTGAAGTATTTATTTTCTATACATTATTCATAACAAAATACAGGCTCTACAGTTCAATTGAGGCTTCTGCCCCATCACGACACCCATTAATCGACCAATTTTGTATACTAAAATTATGACCTTGGTAGAAAGCTACTTTTGTGAGGGACATAAAATAACTCGGTAGACCCTCCGCAAAAATACGACTGAATTATTCCACCTATGATACTGGTGAAGAGGAAATATGATTTAAAATTTTAGCAATATCATTAGAAGCTTTCAGTCCATTTGTTTTTTCCTTCGGCAGTTTTTTTTTTTTTTTTTTTTTTTTTTTTTTTTTTTTTTTTTTTTTTAAGTTGTAATTTTTACTTTGTTCTTTTTGTAGAATCGGGCGGAAATGGCGCAATTTTTCGAAGAGATCGTCGAGGAGCACCGAGAATCTTTTGACGGTAGCAATATTCGAGACGTTGTGGACGCATACTTGCAAGAGATAGAATTGGCGAAGGAACAAGGGCGAACGGGTGAGCTGTTCGAAGGCAAGGAGCATAATCGGCAAATGCATCAGATCATTGGGGACCTATTTACTGCTGGAATGGAAACGGTGAAAACCACACTTCAATGGGCGGTCGTCTTCATGCTTCACCATCCCGAAATAGCAAAACAGGTCCAGGAAGAATTGGATCAGGTGGTTGGTCGTGACAGGTTACCAAATCTCCAAGATCTCCCGTTTCTACCGTACACCGAATCTACACTTCTTGAGGTTCTTAGAAGGTCCAGCATCGTTCCCTTAGGAACACCTCATGCAGTTACCAGGTAGTTTTCATCGATCAACTACTTTTACGTTAAAATCATGCTGACTTTATTCTGGCACGAGCATTTCTCCTCCAAATATTTTTATATAATTTATTATTTATAATTTTGTGGAATGAATGGGACAACCACGTAATTAGTCACCCCTTTATTCGCTTAAATGAAATAAAACGGTACAATAGTGGATGGAAAAGAAACGCTCCTCTAAATAAAATCTCTAGAATGGATCTTCTTACCACTATCTTGGAAAAAGCATTCAACATTTGTCAAGGCTAACTCATCCAACCAAAAGTCCGAAAAAATGTATTTTTTAATCTTGTCGGAAGAATGGGAAACCCAGCAATTATTACAATGTAATTTTTCTTAAAACTTTGGCTAATGTATGTAGCTTATTTATGTGATCATATATACTCGCATATACTAAAACAGATCATTAAGGTACGTTAGATCTGGGCTTCGACTTTACAAAATTGACCCAATGACTTTTACATAAAAATACATCGATTTGTATTGCGCTCGACTTACATTCGTTTGTGTTTTTGTTTAAAGGGATGTGGAACTAAACGGATACACTATTCCTAAAGATACTCAAGTCGTTCCTCTTCTCCACGCCGTTCACATGGACCCCGATCTTTGGGAGACCCCGGAAAAGTTTATGCCGACGCGATTCTTGAATTCAGAAGGAAAAGTCACCAAACCAGAATTCTTTCTGCCATTCGGAGTCGGTGAGTCTTTTTCTGTCATCTCTATGGTTCTGTTTTTGTTTCTCATTTCCTTTTCAGGAAACTTTTTGTTGACCAAGGCAAATGCCTTGTGTTTAGCGTTCAGAATATTATCAAGCAGAATCAATCAAAACCATATAGATTCTGTAAATAGTCCAAAAATAACCTCCTCGGCCATATTCCAAAAATAACATTTTTTTCTCTTTTTTCTCTATTTATTCTTCAAGGAACGGAAAGTGTCTTTTGTTTGAATGCTCAGATCTATATTAATATGAACATTGGCTTCAGGACTTTCTTCTAAAATCCATAGTTCTGGCTCTTTCAACAATACGTGTCTAGTAATGAAAGTGAAATAACAGTTGATGAGTTTTGTTTTTGCTTGCTCTTTACTCTATTTAAACAGATCTCGTTTGATAATCTACTTGATGATTTCATTTTACGAAATTTTAACTCGCTTAGACGTTGGCACTATTCTTTGATGTTGTCCACTAACTGAAAGATGAATACTGAATTTATTTTGCATATTCATTGTAACAATGGATAGTAACTTTTGAATTGTGTGTTTTTTTAGGTCGACGAATGTGTCTGGGAGAAGTTTTGGCGAAGATGGAAATATTTTTGTACTTTTCGTCACTGCTGCATGTGTTCAATATCAGTGTTCCAGGAGGAAAAGAGCTTCCTAATCTAAAAGGACTGGCTGGCGTGACCATCACTCCTGAGTCGTTTGAAGTAAGCCCACGAACACCATGCTCATATTTGCCGAAACGAATGATTTACCACCAATCCTCACTTTTCTTGCTTTAAAAACACGAAACTTGACAATTTGAATTTCACGTTTGCCATAATAAATCAATCTTTTCAATTTTGAAAAGAAAGCCTAGAAAAGAAATTATTGAGGTTCATAATTGAATGTTCTCGAACTTATGAGTAGATGAAGTAACATCATTAAAGCAGCAACGGAATCAGCCAACGTTCCTGAGACAGAAGGGGTCACAGTTAAAATCGCCAGTCATTGGCCTTATTAGAAAAAAAAAATGTGAGAGAAGGAGGATGGGGAGGTTTAACTCACACCTCTTCATTGTTACGCTACTGAAATTAATTGAAGCACTGTAACACTGTTCTGCTTACCTTCTGCGTCTGCTTCTGCTTACCTTCTGGGTGAAACCCAAGCTGGCGAAAGAGGAGGCAGTAGTACTGGGGGCTCGAGCTAAGACGAGCCGGTAGTATACTTGAAACAAAAGGGGATGGATTAATTCAGAATCCGCTTTCAGTTTATTGAAGGGATAGTTTACTTGTTTCGATGTTTGTTGGGAATCCAGCGGCTCATCAGTGCAAAAATTATTTCTCAATGGGGCAGTTGCAAGGGTCTGAAATTTTGTGGTTTTTTATAAAGAAAATGAAAGTACTTGATGAGCTGAGAACAAAGATGCCTTTGGTTTCTAATTAAGTCCCATTGTTCGGGCGGTGAGATTTTGGCCCAAAATACTTTATTTTAAATGAGAATTCCGCGTAGTGACTTCACTACGAACACGATTTTCTAAAACTTTACACGTGTTCGTGTGTATCTCCAAAACCGGGACACTTAGGAAAAAACTAAAGGCACCATTGTTCTCAGCTCATCAAGTACTATCATTTTCATTAAAAAAAACACGAAATTTCAGATCCTTGCAACTTCCCGATTTAGAATTTCCTCTGAATATTGAAACTGTGCAATGTCCTTGTTCTGTAATGTCCTATAATGATGGGGTGGGGAGAAGATTTTTTTTTATCTTCAATGAGTTCAACTTTTATCAAGTTATGATGTATGCTTGAGTCCTCATTGAATCTAAACCTTCCACCATGAAGTATAAAAATTTGCTTAAAAATGCTCGTAGGTTCCTTTTTCTACTGTGGCATCATCGAAGCAAGGTTTACATTGACCTTTCAAAACGTAGACTCTGGTTTAGGTCAAAATTTCCTAACTTCCATTTCTCTACTTTGAAATACTATTTTTTAATCAATCTCTAATCTTCAATTTGTTTCTTTTGCAGGTCTGCTTAACGCAAAGGTCTCTGAAAAATCGCGACTTCGAATTTATGAGTGAATTGGTAGAACCCACTAATCTCAGGAGCACTGGCTCCAATTAAAAAGAAACCTTAATTCTATGTCACCAGTCAGTATTTAGTAAACTTATTAATTAATTAATTTATTAATTTATTTGAAAAATTGTTAAAATCCACCTCAGTGATTTTCTGACTCCTGAATTACTTGAATGAAGTACCTTTAAAAACTCTTGAGAGTTGAAACAAGAGTTCGCACCAATTTTACATTAATTTAAATCCGATCCGATTAAGCAGTTTCGAGCGTGTCTCTGCACTTAAAGCTAGAGTACGTTCCTGAGATTTAGAGTTATTAATCGTAACTATATAATTTCTTTGGTTAATGGTTATGCATAAAAGCTATTCCCATCCAACGATAAAATCGTTTTCAAGTCATTCGACGATGAAAGTCATTTTCACTCCTGAAAAATATCACTGTTTATACTTTTGTATACAAAACCGCTCTCAAGTTGTTCAAATTCGAATTAGATTTCCACTGTTCTCCAGGGGTGTTATTATGCTTTATTTATTTGTATAGGTATATTAAGAAATCAAGTTCCTCCGATTATTTTTAGAATGTACATGTTGTACAGTTTTTTAATTCATAAGAATAGCCATATGTCTTAACTTATTTTCGTTTTATTGTTAGAGAAGTTCGATAAATATTACCATTTGAACCTTACCAAACTTTATTTTTTACCATTTGGATTAGTTGATACCGACGTTTCTTTCTTTTGTTCATTTTCAATTTCGATTTAAGCTTTTCTCATTGATGTGTTTTATTAACGGCGTACTTAAAGCAACTACCATGAATTAACATGTCTGATACCGTTCTTGGTGTTATCATGTGATGAGGTTCTAAGTTCCTAAGCAATTATATCTTCACTCTAGGTTTCAATGAAGTCGCATTTTGTACGTCCGAAAAATTAAACTTTGTGTCCATGCAATGGAAAAATTGAAACGTTCGGACTTTCAAATCTACAAGAATTGTTGATTTTCTATAGAATTTTTCATTGACTTCCTTCAAGTTGAAGAGTTCTGCGTGTTAAGGGCATGGGTCACTCTTACTTGTTAATATGTTTCTATGTCGTAATTGTGTTTTTGGATTATATGATTCCTATGACAGTCAGCACAGCTTCTAAGTTTCATCGAAGTTTTCTATTTCAAAGGTTTTTACAAGACTTGTAGGGCCGATGATAATCTGATCGACTAAATTTTATACGAATCAGCTTATCATTGGTGGAGAGTCATCTTTTGCGTATTCCCTGAAAAATCGCACGTTAAAATATCATATTATTGGTCCCTACTCTTTTGTTGTTCAATGACATCTTCGAAAAGTTGTAGGGTTTTTTTTTTTTTTTTTTTTTTTTTTTTTTTTTTTTTTTTTACCAACCGAACATTTACAACTTGTGCCCTTAATGCGTGGACGTTTTCATTTTTCGTTATCTGCTTTTTAAACTCTGAAAAATTACTTACAATAAAACTGTAATCGCATTGGTTAAAGAAACTATCACCGATTAATGATTATTACTGATCCGTTTTAGCAAAAAAAAAAATATCAGAATTTTCAAATCCTAACGCTCGCCTTTTATTTGCAGTGTTTCCCCAACCTTTGTAGCAACAAATGATTTTATATTTTATAGAAACCACTTGCTAATCATTTGGTATACGATGAAATGTTGATTTTATAAATCAACGATGTAGATACTTGTAAATTTATTTTAAGGAAATTTCGTCATGGCTGTGCAGGAGAAATAAATTGTTTCTTCCTTTTCTGTTGATTGTACCTATTTCTTTATATGTGCCGCAAAAAAAAATCTCGCGTACACGTATTTCTTAGTGATAGTTGAATCAATTTCGGTTCGCAACAATGTGTTCATTAAATTAATTTAATTCAACTCAAAGTGACAATTAAATAACATCAATCATTCACCACGTCGAATTGGTTCACCATTGTGTTTCCACTCGCTGAGTGTTGTACCAGTATTATCGCACTAATTTTTATATTTTTTCGTCTATTAATAGCAGTATATTCAGCGAATCCATGAAAAGTGGCCTGCCAAAATACTTGGGCACTAATTAAAAATACTTGAGAAAAATGTATACCAGATACGAGTAACCGGACTCCATCCTAAGCATAATCAATTATTCTCATACTTGGTTGATGTTACCACTAACTATACTCTCATTTTTGGACGTGATAAATATTTATTGATAGTGAATCAATAGCCACACAATTTTTAGATGTTTTTCCTAGCCTGATTACAATGTCTTTGTGAATTAAAACAGTTTGATTCCTTTCCCTTGGCAGAAGTAGTTTTCTAAATTGAAAAGAAAAATTGTCATTTATCAGCGCTTTTAGAGAAAATGTCTTTTTTAGAAGTCTAATGCTCACCGTTTTTTGGATATGCGAATCCGCCTTTTGATTTCAACTCACGTTAAGCTGAACTTTGTTTTATCTAGTTTTTTTTTCTTTTTTTTTCTTTCAAGTTTTTTCTCTCTGTAAGTCCCTCTCCTCTTTGTCTTGAAATACAATTTTGCAGGAAAGTTTTATGTATTAAAACCTATCTCACTGTTTAAATATCTCCTCTGAAAGGTTCCTAATTCAAATTCTCGTCAAGAGATTTGTAATACGAGAGTATATAGTAACTTATTTCTCCTGATGAGAATTCTCGATTTGTTATGCAGTGTACTGTGATTGTAAATGAATAATTGATAATTGTAAATGTGATGATCAATTAGCTGTAGTTTTAATGTTATGTTTTTCTAAGAATGAAGCTTAGTGCCACTGAGGACTTCTAAATGACCGACATTTAATGTTTTACAATGTCATTTAACGTTCGGCCATTGTATCAAAAGATACTCAGTCAAACAAGTGAACTTAAAATAAATGTTGAATCAAAACAATCGTATTTGTGTTATTCTTTGACCAATTTCTATTAGTTGAGAAATGTACGAGCGAAAGTTTTGGATCTTCCCTCCATTCCTGTTTAACAACATTTACTAGGTTGTTGGAGGAAGGGAAGAGGGGCTGTACCTAAAGACTGTAGGATATTTTGTCCATTTTTTTCCATCTGTTATTTCATTTCCCAAAATGTTCAGTCTCCGGCACTTTCTCGGTTAATTGGTTAATTGTCATCCCTATCTATGATTTGACCCGCTAAAAAAAAAAAAAAAAAAATCTAATTTTTTTATGGCCAAGCAGTGTTTCATTTCCTTTTTTTTCAATGAGGCCTGCTTTTTTTCTTTTCATCCAAATGCCAATAAATTCAGACTCTTTTTCAATAATTTTACTCTCTCATTTACGATGGAGTGATTGACTACTTTCGCTGCCGAATCATTAGTGACCGATGATCCTCGAAAATGAATGGAGCACCTCGACCCCTCTAGTTCTTCTAGAACAAGTAACTAGTTGGAAAGCCGGTGCTTCGCACGGTTGTGTTTTCTCTTTGTTTGTCTTTTTTGTTTTGTTTTTTCCTTTGTAGCTATAGTTTTACGAATCGTCGCACTATTAATAAGTTTAGTTGTTTAAAAACAGTAATTGAACTAATACAATAGAACGTGAATGGTTTTGCCTTCAATCAAATTGAACTCAACTGAAAATTTTTAAGAAGGACTATTACTATTAACATAGTTACATAGTATTATTAATTCTTAATTAACATAAATATTGGTCAAAAAACCACCTTCAACACCAACGACCAACGTCCCTCCCATTATACCTCCCTCTCGAAATCCAACATTCGCACGCATCTCCTACAGCACGCAGTATTAGCAAATCCCCAAACTTTGGCCTAATCCCAGCAAACAACGTGGAAATCGATGAAATCTTCACACAAAAAGACATCGAAACACAAACACACCAAGCTACAAAATGAAAAGCTTGTATAATTATAAGTACACGCAACTTACCTACTTGCAAATCCTTATGAAATTTTCCATCAAAACAAATACAATTAATTGAGCCTGTCTCGTCCTTTAAAAAAAAAAAAAATAAAAAAAACCATTACCTCGCTTTAACTTCCGAACAGGCGTTAATTTTGTTAAAAGTCCCGAAACTATAAAATTAAAAGAATACTGATCTAATTTATTTATTTTAATGAGACCCATTTTCAACCTTTAAAAGATTGAAGGTTAAAAATTGCGCTAAAAAAACCAATAGCATTTATCAGCTGAGCTAATAAAGACAAACAAACGTCACCACTCCATTGCGCGCTCTCTGGAAGGTTCTTCTTGAAGCTTTTCTTTTGTATGTGGGTATTCTATGATTAAAACCATGATCTGTATCGGTTTTATTTTGCGCCCTCTATTCGAAAATATCAGCTGACTCTAGACTCACCGAGAAAGATTATACTTCCGAAATTCAGAACTCACTATTTTTAAATTATCTTTCCCTTTTTTCAAACAACATATGATCAAATCATATGGAAAATAATTGGACTCCCGAACACGCATTAGCAACCAATAAAACGGTCGTCAAGCACGGATTTCTTTCCATAAGACTAATGCGAGTGAATGGAGCAGACTATACTCCCTACTCACTCGCACTCATGCTATCTCATGGGAGAAACCATAAATCAGGCTCCTGACCAAAAACCGTAAGGATTTCTTATGGTTTGGGATTTTTGGCTCCATCTACAGCTTTAGTCCGTTTCATTTAAATAGAAGCTTGAGCTCGACTCTTTACCCTCCGAGTTTCACCCTCTCTCTCGTACCTGTGATGACTCGAGACCTGCCCCATCGGTAGGAGATTCCGTCCGTCACAATAGGCAGTCAGCTATCCAAAGGACAGTCTATTGTGATGGACGGAAACCCCGACCGATGGGACAGGTCTGGAGTCATCGCAGGTACGAGAGAGAGGGTAAAACTCGGAGGGGAAAGAGTCGTGCTCAAGCTTCTATTTAAATGAAACGGACTATAGCAGGGATGCTCCCTGTAAAATTCCAACTCCGTAGCCCGACGGGAAGTCAGTGAAGAACCCGTGGAAAGAATCTGTAGACCAACTCCTCACGGCTTTTATATATGTTAGAAGATAGATGATGGATAGTGGCGGTTTGTGCAATATGATAACAACTGAATCTTTCCATTTAAACTTATGTAAAATTATCGATACTCGGGAGGCGCACTTATAGTCCGTTTCATTTAAATAGAAGCTTGAGCTCGACTCTTTCCCCTACGAGTTTTACCCTCACTTTCGTACCTGCGATGACTCGAGGCCCGTCCCGTAGGTCGGGGATTCCGTCCGACACAATAGACTGTCCTTTGGATAGCTGACCGTCTATTGTGACGGACGGAATCCCCGACCTACGGGACGGGCGTCGAGTCATCACAGGTACGAGAGTGAGGGTAAAACTCGTAGGGGAAAGAGTCGAGCTCAAGCTTCTATTTAAATGAAACGGTCTATAGTCCATTAGGGATCGATACTTGTGCATAGGTTTAAATGATAAAGAAAATAAAAAAGCAATGGAAAAGAATGATCCCCAACTGTCTCGAGCCGCCACTATGATTCTGATGGAGTCATACAAGTGAGCTGTAGCTAATATGTTGATGAATGTAGGCTATCCAAAAAGTAATGCAACGGTCGACTTTTTGAGCAAACGAAAAAAGCTAGCAAATTTCGGTTTCCGATTTTTTGTAGACAATGTAAATACCAATGAAATGAATCCTTTTTTAGCGCATTTGGTCAAAAATTGATCGAAAAACATAGTTTCTCCCAAGGCACCTCGCACGAGCACCAACCGGTTTTGAGGTCACTTTTTGCGAAGAAAAAAACATGTGACAGTTAAGTTCGTGTATTTAAAGTAATTAAAAAAAAAGTTTCCCTTCTATAATTTACACATTCAATGAATCTTCATGCATCTGAAGATTCCATATTTTTTCCCATCATCTAGAATTATGGTAAGAAAAGCTTTCATCTTAACATCCTCCAATACAGGCACTTAACTGTCACTCGTTTTTTCTTTGTAAAAAGCACCCTAAAATGCTGGAGGAGCTCGTGCGAGGTGTCTAGGAAGAAACTCTGAGTTTCGATCAATTTTTGGCTATATGAGCTAAATTAGAGTCCCTATATATGAAAGAGTCAAGACACGTGAACAGAAGTGAAGAAGAAGAAGGTGTCTGAGGAGCCTGGAGGCGCGCCTCTTGTTTACATTTTTATCCAACGATCTTTCCGCCAAAGATTACTTATACGTGTATTCGTGTGGAAGTAATCTTTGTTAGGTCAACCTAACCTCCAATACCTGTTGGCTTCACTACCTGTTTTAAAAGTAATGCGCGAATTTTATTCTGTTCTGAACATATTTTCATCAATTTCTAATTCAAATTTCATCAGTACAAGCTAAATATGCCGAAAGTTTCCTCAAAGCTGGGCAGCAGTGAAGGTGGCTCCATGAAGATGTAAACAAGAAGCGCGCCTCCAGACTTCATAGACCCCTTCTTCTTCTTCACATTTCAGCAGCCAATCAGAGATGGAACCTCGTATGGCGAGACTCTTTCATATATAGGGACTCTAAGCTAAATGAGCTAAATAAAGTCTCATTTTATCGGTATTTATACCGTCTATACGAATCTATAAACCGAAACTTGCTAGCTTTTTTCCTTTGCTCAAAAAGTTGACCGTTGCATTATTTTCTGGACAGCCTATGTATCCAGCTCAGCTGACTTTAAAGGAAAATGTAAAGTACCTTCTCAGAAGGTAATTGATTAAGATATCAAAAAACTAAAATTTTAGTGCCTATGCTGTCATGATTGCTCCATCAATTATTTATATAGATTATAGTGTTACATATTTTTTCTTCTTTCCTTTATTTTATAGTTTTCAGTGGCGTAGCGTGCAATTTGGCAACGTTGTAAAGCGTCCATTTAAAGCCATTAAAAAGATAGAGCTTTGGGTATTCGGCGAAAACCCTCGCATTCGAACTTTAACATGGGTTCAAATGGACATATTACAACGGTGCTAAATTGCACGCTACGCCACTCATTGTTTTTCACAGTACATTTTTTTTTTTTTTTTTTTTTTTTTTTTTTTTTTTTTTTTTTTTTTTTAGAGGGTGGGTGGGAGAAGCTCGATATGTGACTACCTCCACGTGGTCAGCTTTGGGCTGTTTAAACATTTCTTTAATTGTTAAAATGGGCAAAAAGTCGCATGATACCTTGATAAGAAGACCGGAAGTATAGTACATAATTAATTCAGACGTTGACATTCAAATCCTATATGAGCTGCCGAATTGTAGGACAAAACCTAAAAACCCATATTTATTTGCGAGTGGAGCCTCCAATTCTCATTGGATCTAGTCTAAATTGCTCAAATACCTTCCTAAAATTCTCCCAAAACACATATTAGTCGGACCGAATGAGTCCGTATCCCTCAATTCACGCTGGAAGCCAATCTGTCGGACGAAACCCCTTATTTTGCCGATTTTAAGCTTTTCGGCGCTGTATGGATAAATGGCGCTGGCGGAACCTGAAGATGGGGTCCGATAGAGCCCAAATTTTTCTTGTGCCCTCTTTATGTATCTAAGTAATGTATTATGGCTGCGCCATGTCATTAAGGCGTGGTAAAAAAGCGTACGTTGCCAAATTGCACGAAAAAACACAATTTTTCTTAAAAATCGCGATTTTTGACCGCTCGGCGGAACCTGAAGACATCAAAATTATGGCTCCAAATTTCACGTACGTTCATTACTAGCGTGTGGTAACGATATCCATCGTGCGCCATGTCGCTCCGCGAAAAAAGTGGGTTTTCGGCCCACCCTAACCATCAGGCGTGTTCTTAGGGAGAACACTTAATTTAATAGCAACGCTAATTCCGCGGAAAGAGCGCATCGTTTGTTTGGTGGGCTTTTCTTCTGGACTGAATGATCCAATAGAAGCCGGTCTGCTGCGAATGTAAGTTGTTATGCTCCAATGGTTTTTATCATTGATTCTTACGTGAAACGATGCCAAAATAACGATGATCCTCCTGAAAATGAATACAATTATCTTCTCAATTCAAGAACAGGAAGGATTGAGGTATCTGTAACAAAATAATTCCTCGAATTCTACATGATTTTTCGGAATGATACTTGAAATGAGTAGTTATAGCATTGTTCAATCATTCAACCAGCAAATCACATAGTTATTCATCAACAGTGGGACAGTTGCAAGGGTCTGAAAGGTTGTGTTTTTTTAAGAGAAAATGAAAGTAAAAGATTAGTTGAGAACAAAGATGCCTTTAGTTTCTAATTAAGTTTATTGTTCTGAAGATGAGATTTTAGCGCAAAATACATTGTTTTAAATGGGAATCTGGCGAAGTTACGTCACTACGCACACGATTTTGTACAACTTTACACCCTCGTGAGGGGGTAACCACGTGTCTCACGGGTGTTCGCCAGCCCGGTGTTTTCACGGGTGTTCGCCAGCCCGATGTATCCGCCCGATGTCATCTCTAAAACTGACCTTATAAGTCGGTCACTATATTCGAGGTTCAAACCTCGCTGCCGTGCATCCGAACAAACCCAGCATGAATCTAAGTTTCCAAGTCAAAACTTTCACAAAATTAGATTCTCGTCAGTTTGATAAAACTAACCACCCTCCTTCTCTCCCTCCCAAAAAGGATAAATTTTCTTCAAAATAAATAGTGCTAACCAAATGAATTATTAAACCACACAAAGATAGGTATACACAAGGTTTATTTACAAATTATTTAGAAACACTAGTATAACGTAGGACACATAGGCGGAAAATGGAAGGGGGGGCTGCAGCCTAATCCCCCCAGAGGTCTGTCAAGCCCCCCCCTAGAAAATTATTTGGAAACAAAAAACGTTTAGCCATTTGGCCATGTGATTTGGAATTCAAGGTTCAAAAACCGTGGTTTCCTCTGAAATTTGCCTGAGTGGAAAGAAAAAAGGAGCATCGAGGATCTTGATGGTCAGTTTTATCTGGGATCGAACACATGAGAAAAAAAGAGGAAAAAAAACAAAAACAAACACAAAAAAAAAAACAAAAACAAAAACAAACACACAAAAAAAAAAAAAAAAAAAAAAAAAAAAAAAAAAAACAGTTTTTTGCCTGCTAAGCCACCCCTAGAAAAAATTCCTTGTTCCGCCTGTGGTAGGACAGTAAAATCTTATTATTCCAACATTTTCTAAAACAAATAAATTTTATATTTACTGTTTCTTAGACATAATCTCCCCTTAATCAGTTAATGATCAAATTGATGTTAGCTTCGTAGCTGAAAAAATATGAGATATTTCTTGGGTAGGTACAATAGGCCACATTCTCCTTGAAACGCATCATCCAGCTCTTGTTTAGAATTTGGCGATGTTAATTGGTATTTGTGTAAAATGTTCGTGCAAAAGAGGAAAGTCATCATGCGCGAAAGCTCGTCTCCAGGACACATCCTTTTACCTAAACAAAAGTAAACGTTTTGAGTTTACGAGGGAAAATCAATTAACGAGCTATACATATAAGTACATGCTTTTCATCTATACTTTAGGGTATGTATTGGCGTCACCAACGCAACGCCAGCGTAGAGGATTTATACAGGGTGTCCGAGAAATGATTTCACACTTTTGCTGTGAGCGCCTGGTTGATTGTAAAAATCCGAAAAATTTAGGAATAGTCCATTTACCCCAAAGCGACTTCACAAAAAATGTCGAAGGGCTCCCACCTCCCTTAGGGAGGGGCGTAGGCCCCAAAATGTACCCCGTGTTGCCGATGTATCGCATATTTCAAATGGCAGGAAGTATTTTTTATTTTATCATTCAAAAGGACTTAAAAAACTGAGCATTTTTGGTCTTTCAGATTTTTGGTAGCCCTCTCAAAACGAAATGGCGGCCAAATAGCTACCCCATACTTTAGAGGCCCATACAACTTCGGTTCTAATCAATATTTTTTTTCAAAAACTAAGAAGTTTCTGAATCCTCAGAACGTCTTCTTTCCAACAGTGTGTCACACTTTATCATTCGGATAGAGAAAATTGGGGCGCGGAGCCCCCCCCCCCGACATTTTTTGAGTTTGCGGTGTTCTAGCTAAAAAAAAGTCAAATGTCAAGGGGGGTCAATTCGTGCATCAATCGAAAGCTCTTAAAAAGAGAAGAATTTGGCGCAAACCCGAAGTCGCTCCGATGCGTCTATCCAAAATGGCGGCCATTTAACAATTTGGGTGTGGGGGACCGCCCCACAGTGTTCGGAGCGACCCGGATCTCTGACAGAAATCTCAACTTTGAAATAGGCTCAGAAGTGGGTTGAAAGGCTTTAGGGTCTATAGAACATGCATTTCAGCCATATTTGATGAATTTGGAAGTCCCAATTTTGCCCCCTAAGACATGTGAAAGTACAGGTTTTGACGCAAATTTTAAGGCAACTTGAGTGTGCTAACATATGATTGTAAAAAAACAATACTCTTTTACTCATTATTCCAAGTTAGACTTGTTTACTTCATTTAGGACATATGAACTTACTTTTAAGACAGGTAAACATTTATCTAATGTTTATTATGAGAGGGGTTGGACCCCTCAAAAATCGACTTTTCATGTGCATTTGCGCCCTTTTTGGAGGACGTTTAAAAAAGTGCCTCGTATTGCTCCGCAAATTTAAGGCAAAAAACGTTCTGAGAGACATTTTTTCTGAACGATCCAGCAATAAAACCCTGCCCGAACTTGCCCCCGTTTCATATTTTTGTGTTCAAAAGTGGCTCTACGGCTTGTGTGGGACTTGGTCATTTTCACAATCGTGAGATGAGCCATGTTCACGTTGCAATATCTTTTTTTCCGCGCATTGCCCCGGGGAAATATGGCTAGGAAAAACATGGATAGCTCAGAAAAACATTTTCTTTGAACATTTCAATAACAATTTCCTGCCCAAACTTGCCCCTTTTTGTTATTTTTTTTTTTCAAAAGTGGCTCTGCGGCTTGTGTGGGACTTGGAATAATTAGTCATTTTCACGAAAATAAAAATAAAAAATTAATAATATTAATAATAAAAAACCTTCAAGTATTAGGTTTCAATGAATTTGGAGCATTCTAGAGGTTTCTGCCAGGGATCCGGGTCGCTCCGAATACTGTGCGGCACAGTGGCGTAGCGTGCAATATGGCAACGTTGTAATGTGTACATTTAAACTCATGTAAAAGGTCAAATGCGAAGGTGTTGACCGAGCACCCAATAGTTGGATATTTTTTATGAGTTTAAGTGGACTCATTACAACGTTGCCGAATTGGACGCTACGCCACTGGTGCGGCAGCTCTGCGGAAGGAACTCACCAACTTGAAAGGGCATAAAGTGATCCGGTTTGGAGAACTGCCCTTTGGAGTCGATGAATCTCTCGGGTCGAAACATCTCTGGCCTGGACCACAGCTCAGGATCCATGTTGATGGCCCACAAGAGCGGTATGATCATGCTCCTCTTCGGGATCTGGAAGTTGGCTAAAGTCGTGTCGGCCATTGTCGCGTGAGGTATACCCACCGTCACTATCGGTCGGATTCTTAATGACTCGGCGAAAGCTGCTTTGAAATAGTGTGTTTGCTCCATGTCCGATAGCTCCATATTTTCATGTCTCCCTCTAATTTCATCCAGCTCCCTCTGAATTTTTTCCTGATTCAAAAATAATAGAAAAATGTAGATTATTAAGTTACTATGACTTTCAAAAGATAGTATCCTGGTGGAAATTTTCACTCTTCAGGTATTTCAGAGTCTAACAGCATTTCCTTTTGAAATTATGCCTTAAAAAGCTAAAAATCTTAGAATAATGGACAGCGTAATCAAGGAACGCTTCAATGAGAGGTCTTTCTTTTGAAGGACTTACAATTAGTACATTGTGTGATTAATAGTGCGAGGACGACACCTGAGAAAAATCACTGATAAAGAATATATGTAGAATGAAAGTAAGTATGGCTACTCTGCATTTCGTCCATTCATATATTCATGAAAAATATTTGTATTATTATATCCTATTCTAACACATCTTCTGCAGATATTATAGTATTGACCAATAATGGAGTAGCTATTTGGCGGGACCAAACAATGGTCTTAAGCCGTGGTCATGGCGCGGCTCTATAGTCTACTCGCCGCCTTGTCCAAAAAAAAAAAATAATAAATAAAGTTGTTTGTATGATTCAATGCCTTTACTCTTCGTACAAGGGAGGTTGGATCATCCCTCTCGAGAACACATTTTTTTTGCAAAATGTTGCACTGTCCTTAAGAAAGGAGCTCTCGTTTATTGTATCTATCACGACAGGATTATTATTATTATTCTTCTTCCTTATCACTCGCTTGGCGAGGTGTTGCTGTTGTCCACACGGCGGGACCAAACCTTGGTCCTAAGCTATGCGGCTTACTTACAGTGATGTATAAAATTTCTTATTTTTGCTAAACGGTTCCCCTCACTATTATATAACCGACCCTATTGCAGGTGGGCTCCGACCCTATTGCAGGTGGGCTCCGACCCTATTGCAGGTGGGCTCCGACCCTATTTATTATTATTATTATTATTATTATTTTTCTTCCTTATCACTCGCTTGGCGAGGTGTTGCTGTTGTCCACACGGCGGGACCGAACCTTGGTCCTAAGCCATGCGGCTTACTTACAGTGATGTATACATTTTTTTTTTTTTTTTATTTTTACTAAACGGTTCCCCTCACTTTGGGGATGGAGTTGTTAAGTCTCCACCAGGGACAGGTTTATGCAATCGCAGTTGCTCTGTCCATAGGGTGGATCACTCCGTAATATTTTGGTCCTAACTGTCTATTCTTATATCTAATCCTGCTGCTGAGAAATTTTTTTGTTTTTTTTTGTTTTTTTTTTTTTTTTTTTTTTGTTTTTTTTGTTTTTTTTTTTTTGTATTTTTGTTTTTTGTTTTTTTTGTTTTTTTTTTTGTTTTTTTTTTTTTTTCACACTATCCAGACTCTCAGTTTCACTTCATTATCAGTTCTCTTACTAACTCATATACATATATATATTTTTTTTTTTTTTTTTTTTTTTTTTTTTTTTTTTTTTTTTTCTAATAAGCTCAGCAGCTTACAATTATTTGTCTACATCGAATCCTGCTTCTGAGAACGGGCCTACACTGCCTCATTACATCAGCACCTTCCTCAGTATCGTGGCTGTACCGAGGACCGCCGTCTTTTGGATGCTGGCCAAGGGTGTTGTGCCAGGTACGCTTTTGAGGTGTGCGTGCATTGTCTTCGTTACGACTCCTGTCGCCCCTATGACAACCGGGATTACCTTGGTTTTCGTTTTCCACATCCGTTGTATTTCGATTTCCAACGATTTATATTTTAAGAGTTTTTCAGCCTCCTTAGTATGAACATTACGGTCCATTGGTATGGATACATCTATGAGGAGGCATAATTCGCCCTCCTGTTTCACGACAATATCTGGACGGTTTGCCGGTACTGTTCTGTCGGTTTGGATTGAGTAATCCCACATTATTGTAGTTTTCCCGTCCGCGGATTTTACTACAGGCCGTGGTTGGTGTTCGTACCACTTATCGGTGTCCACCGGGGCCCCCACTGCTCTACAGATTTCGAAGTGCAGGTGGGCTCCGACCCTATTGTGCCTGTAAATGTATTCCTCCTTGGCGAGGACGGGGCAGCCAGAGACAAGGTGATCTATGGTTTCATCGAACTGTCCGCACATCCGACACTTAGTAGTGCCGGGGACTTTGTGGATGCGAACAGTCCGATACCGTGTTGCTAGCGCTTGATCTTGTGCGGCTACTATCAGGCTCTCTGTCTCGCCTTTGAGGTGTCCTCCGGTTAGCCAGAGCACCGATTCGTCGCCGTTGATTCGAGCCTCCTCCAGAAGCCTCGGATGTTGGCCATGCATCGGTTTCTGTTTCCAGCGGTTTTTGATGTTACTGCTTATCTTCGCTTTGACGTCCTGTTTTCGTTGTATTGGTGTTCTGTCTTCAGCTTTGCTACATCCCTCCTCTTCTTCGTACTTCTTTGCTTCCTTTACAATAGAGTTTTCTTGTCTCGGACGCTGGTCTAGTTTCAGCACTAACTTTAGATATGGGTCTTCTGTTGCTTTCCTCGTTAGGTAGTCCTTCAAGTTTATTAGGCTGGACTTGAAAGCAGCTTCTATCTGTCGCAGGCCTCGGCCTCCATACTTCCTTGCCACGTATAGTCTGTCAACGTCCGCAGACGGGTGGTGCATTTTGCCCATTGTCAGCATTTTCCTTGTCTTCGTGTCTATTGCTCTTATTTCGTGTTTCTTCCAATTAAGTATGCCGAATCCATACTCTAGAACCGGCACAGCAAATGTGCCGATCGCCCTAAACTTGTTGTTTGCTGACAGTTCTGTTTTTAGAATGCAGCGGACTCTTCTCACATACTCTGCTTTCATCTGGGCCTTCATTCTTTTTTGACTGATGTTATCATTTTCCTCCATGCCGAGGTACTTATAGAGTTCTCCCTCTTCCATGTTTCGTATTTCTAATCCTTGCTCTATTTGAATGTTTTCGCCATATGCATATCTTCCGCTCTTAAACTCCGCTTTTGCACATTTGGTTATCCCGAACTCCATACGGATATCACTGCTGAACTCGTGCACGACGTTTAGTTGTTTCTTGAGACCTCTGTCGTCCTCTGCAAACAGTTTTAAGTCGTCTACGAAAAACAGGTGGTGGACTTCCATCTCCATACTTTCCATTTTATATCCTCGCTTTAGGACCTTCAACATCTGTGACAGGGGGACCAGGCTTATGCAAAATAGGAGAGGCGAAAGGGAATCCCCTTGGTATATTCCTCTCTTGATGGCCATTGTATCCGTTACCATGGACCAGCTGCCCAAGTTGACATGAATCCTCGTGGCCCATTTTTTCATCATCGCTCCGCATGTTCCGACGATTTTTTCATTTATGCCTACCATTTTCATCGATTGTAGGATCCATGAGTGTGGTACACTGTCGAAGGCTTTTCTATAATCTATCCAGGCTAGTGACAGGTTCTTGTTACGGGCTTTGCAGTCTTTTACCACCCTTTTAGAGATAACCAGTTGGTCTAAGCATCCTCGGGCTCCTCTTCTACATCCTTTTTGCTCTACTGGTATGATACCGGTTTTTTCGGCATATCTTCCTATTTTTTCCGCAAGTATTCCCGTGTACAGCTTGAATGTAGTGTTAAGACAGGTGATCGGTCTGTAGTTCTGAGGGTTGTCAGTTTCCGGTGTTTTTGGGATCAAAAACGTTTTGCCTCTTGCCATCCATTCTGGAAAATCATCTAATTCCAATAGTTTGTTAAGTTCCATCGCTAGTTTCTTATGCATCGTTCGAAATTGCTTGAGCCAAAAATTTTGGATCATGTCCGGACCTGGGGATTTCCAGTTAGCCATTCTGGATACTACCGTTTTGACCTCTGTTTCCGAGATCGGATCGAACTCCATTTGGGTGTTGCACTTAAATTTCCAGATCCATTTGGCTTCTTGGTTGTGCTGCGTGTCATCTTCAAATATTCCTCTCCAGAATTGGTCAACCGCCGTTGGTTCTGGTGTTGGTCCTCCCTCTACTTTCCCTCCTCGCAGTTTGCGGAAGAAAGCCTTTTGGTTTGCTCTGAACTGCTCGTTCTCCTGGAATTGTGCTGCTCGTCTCTTATATCTGCGTATCCGTTGGGCTAGGGCTGTTATTCTTTGCTTCAGATATTCGCACACCTCTTCGGTGGTTTGGAGATCCTTCTCTGCGTAAAAGTGTAGGAGGGTTTCTGCCTTGTTTTCTCCACTTCCGTCCCTCCGATAGTTCTCTAGGTTATTATTATTATTATTTATTATTATTTACTTACTGTTTCACTGCCGACTCAAGATATGTTTGGCAGGTGGGGAGGTGTTACCCCTGAGGCGGGGTCAAACAATGACCCTAAGCCGCAGGGCTTAATGCGATGCAATAAAGAAAAGAAACCGAACAACGAACGAATGGGAATTAAAAAAAAAGATAAATAAAAAATAAAAAAAAAAAAAAAAAAAGAAGGACAACGACAAAAACTACAAGACTACGAGAAAAAAAAAAAAAAAGACAACTAGTCAAATATTCGCATGTGTGTGAGGGGAAAATATGATACAATTTTAGATTTAAGATTTCTCACAGAAGGGTTTGTGCCCTCTGGGAGCAGAATTTCCCAATGGCCAATTGGGCTTTTTCCGGTTGTTTAAATTTTCCGGTATGTGTACAAAAATAAATGATTATTAATTGAAAATTACCATCCCTTGTACAAAGGGAGGAGACTACTTCTCCCGGGGACAGGTTTTGTACAATCGTCCACTCAATAATGGGTCTGTTGCAAACTTTTGCTATAGCATTATGGAGGGTCTATCAGTCCATAAAATTGCGTGAAAATGTCATTAAAAGCATCGGAAAGTCTCAGAAGAATCCACTTTCAAACTCAATAAATTCGTTCAACTATATGGGGCTCTTGCAAACTTTTGCTGTGAGCAAATGAATAGTCCAATGTAATGTGATGTAAAAACCAGCAAAAATCACGAAAATCACTCAAAGAAAGTCTAAAAGTCAGTAATAAACTCACATAACTGCTGTAACGGCAAGTTTGTAATGACCGTTCAACGCGGGTATCATGGGAGATTCCTGTCTAAATTGAGACCTATCTCTGTGTTTCGAGCGTGTTAGAATAGAATAGGGGAGTCCCATCTAATTGAGCAACTTTCTCTCACTGTGAAAGCTCTCTCTTTCTTCTCAACATAGAAAGGGAATCGACCCTCCATAGCGCAGCAGCAAAATTTTGCAACAGACACAGAAGACTATTTTTCTTTTACTTTCTCTATACTAACAAAGTTAGAGAAAGTATTGCCATCGCGCAGATGTCTGTCTGTATCCCAGCAAAACTTATTCGAACCAATCGTCCATAAATACATCAAGTTATGCGAAAAATTTCCTTTTACCATTCCCCAGAGGAGCTTCATTTTTTTCGAAATTTTAAACTGTAGGCAAGTTATGGATTATAAAAGGTTTCCGTTTAAAATCAATGGGAAAATTGGTAAAATGGATGAACGTGGGGAAAAATAAAATTGGAAAGTTTCTTGGAATTTTGATGACAATTTGCAAAAACATTCTGCAGCCAGAAAAGGGGTCTAGGATTCACCCCCAAAATATTATAGGGGGGTCTGGGGGTCTGCCTCAGTATATTATAGGGGGTTTGGGTGCCCCCTTAGAAACATTTTTATGTGAGAAAGTGTTCGTGGGGTATTCACCTTCAGTTTTTTTTTTTTTTTTTTTTTTCTTTGGAATCACGCGTTATTATACTTATTTTCATTGAACTGAAATTTAAATAGATCTTAAGAATCGTAAGTACACTTTATTAAAACATTTGCGTATTACCTGAACCTCCGGATGGGTGAGAAGGAGTAAGAAAAACCACCTAAGAGAAGTCGCAGTTGTATCCGTCCCGCCCCCGAGGATATCTGCTAGGAAATGGTGACACTGTTTTTTGTTAAAAAAGTGGGGAGTTGCTGAGTTTTGACGCTTTTCCATCTCAACCTTGTAAGCACTGACAAAATCTTGGTTGTCCCGAGGACTCTCTTGGACAATTTTCTCGTACACCTCATGCGTTTCGTTTTTACCGCTAATTAAGAATTCGATCGTCTGCCGATATTTTGGAATGAATCTGAAAATCAGTTGAAATATCCCATTTTAAAAGCTGCGATAACTTCTAATAAACTTGATAAATAATTTAAACTCTCAAAATAATTCAATAATTAAAGGGCATACCACGTTAAGCATAGGATTTTTGGCCCCGGCGCACTATGGTTCCTTTTGCTGAATTAGGCGGAACTTCAGTCGTTTATCGAGGTTTCCAATGATGAATACCCCCTTGATTACCGCAAACTAGATAGTTTGTGGACCTCTAATCAGTGATCGGTTCCTCAAAATTATGACAGGACGGCGGAGAAAGGAGGGGTCGCACTTGACGCACCGGTCAACTGCGATTTTTTGGTGTTTGCTATTATTCAATAGTTCGAGGTGCAGTGAGGTGAAAGGTGCCAATATTCGAAGATGTCTATAGCGGAGCTTCAAAATGAAGGTAAATACTTGCTAAAAACTATTTTTGTGAATTTTTTTATGCACATTTAGATACTTTATGACAATGCCATAAAGTGGACAAAATATTTAGGTTTTTTTTTTACTTAATGGACGATATAAAAAAAGCGTCGAAAGACGTCTCTTTCTACATGGCTTTTTCGAGTGTGGAATACCATGCCGAACAAAATGCTTGTATTCGTTTTTGCCTCAGATTGCCCCTGACTCGTATATTCGACCATATTTACAACGACATCCGTCGTAATTTCACGAGAAATTTCAACACCATGGCCAGTGAAAGCGAAGGGTGCTCATGCAATTTGGCAACGGAGGAATTTCCTAAATTTCATTCTATGTAGAATGATTGGATCGAGGATCAGGCAGCTTGCCTCGCGTAGAATCGATTATTGAACAAAAATTTAGATGAAGAAAAACCAACGTTACCAAATTGCAAAAACCGTCATAAGCCACTGAAAAAATAAAATACAACCCTAGTAGAAATAAACCTCAAGGCCCTCAAGAGAAAAGCCCTCATTGAGGGTAATTGGAACAGAGGGCTTTGAGGGTGCCCTCAACGAATCTTGAGGGTGCCCTCAACGAATTTTGAGAGTGCCCTCAAAAAATCTTGATGGTTTTTTTTGGCAACGCTCGGGGATGAGATGGGGCGTTAATGGGGAGGGAGTGGTGGGGAGTGGGGATTTATGTAGTCGACAAAAAGTAGACACGTATGTACTAATTCAAACTTCATTGGTCACATATTTTTCATACATCGTACCGACCTGACCGGGATTCGAACCCGTAACCTTCCGATCCCTAGTCCTACACCCTAACCGATACACTGTTCCGACAGTTGGCGGTAGGAGACGAAATTCGGGTATATAAGGTTGCGCGGACGTCTGAAAAGAAAATACGCTTTGTTTTTGTCCGATTGGCGTGAAACTTGGTGTCCTCGTGTATTTTTGGTCGAGGAATCCGAATCTGCTATCAGATTTTTAGAATTAAATAAACAAAATACGAAAACTTTACTTTTTCTTTGTATCATGGTTTTCTTCATCGGTCATGGTGCTGTGTTGCTAAAATGTTTACCAGGGAAACTGGATAAACGAAACAGTGTTTGATGGTGGAGTCACACTGATTTTAATTTTGAACTGGAACCCTGGAAAATATGTAATGCATTATTGAGCTTATTTAGCGCCTGGAGGTTATGTAACGGTCTCCTTTACACTTCTCCAGCCCCTGGAAGTTATGTAATGGATTCTTGAGCTTTTGTGGAGCCTGGGGGTTATGTAATGGTCTCCTTCACACTTCTCCAGCCCCTGGAAGTTATGCAATGATTTTTGAGCTTTAGTGGCACTTGGATGTTCGGTAATTGATTCTATCACATTTCTCCAGTCCCTGGAAGTTATGTAATGGATTATTGAGCATTTGTGGCGCCTGGAAGTTAGGCAATTGATTCTATTACACTTCTCTCGCCCCTGGAAGTATGTAATGGATTCTTGGGCTCATTTAGCGCCTGGAGGTTATGTAATGGTCTCCTTCACACTTATCCAGCCCCTGGAAGTTATGTAATGGCGTCTTGAACTTTTGTGGCGCCTGGATATTATGTAATTGATTCTATTACACTTCTCTAGCCCCTGGAAGTTATGTAATGGATTCTTGAGCTTTTGTGGCGTCGGGAGGTTAGGTAATTGATTTTAATACACTTCTCCAGCCCCTGGAAGTTATGTAATAGATTCTTGAACTTTAGTGGCGCCTGGAGGTTATGTAATTGATTCTGTGACACTTCTTCAGCATCTGGAATGGTGCTAGCACCATCAGTCAAAGTGCCAGCAACGTAGCACCACCAGCACCATGGGCCCTTCCTTTTCCAATGAAAAGGAAGCAGTGGTGGATCTAGAAAGTTTTTCTTTGGGGGGGGGGAGGGGCCTTAAACATTTGAAGCTTCGCAGAAAGCAATTTTGGGCTATTTTGTATTGAAACTAGGCAAAATTACTGCTTCAATGGGGAGGGGAAATCATTGGATCCATTGGATGGAAAGAATTACTATTTTTACAAAACTTTCATAATTTACCTACAAGAGGCAAAAAAATTAAAATTCAAAAATCGTTCACTTGTTTCATGGAAAAAATACCACACTCACCCTGCATTGGGATCCAAAGAATCGTAAGATCGCACATTTTATGCTTCCTTGTCATCATATCGCTTGATAATGATGCCCACAAGTTTCTGAGGACATTATATCAGCTGTCATCCTCAACAATTGTTGATGGTCCTCAAGCTTGGGAGAACGTTCAAATGTTGCATCATCATTTTTAGGGCGTCATCAAACAGTTTTTATTGGTTTCCAAGACCTTGAGGGCGTAATCGTGATTTTTGAGGTCATCCTCAAAAGATTTTGATGGCGCCCTCAACAATGTTTGAGGGCCCTCAAGAATCTTGGTGGTGTCTTCATTGCCCTCAAAGGATTTTGATGGCGCCCTCAAGAGTTTTTGAGGGCCCTCAAGAATCTTGAGGGTAACCTCATGATTTTTGAGGTTACCCTCAAAAATCGTTGAGGGTTCTTGAGAATCCTTGAGGTTTATTTCTACTAGGGAAGATAGAACATTATTTGATATAGTAGTCATAAATCTTAGACAGCTGTGCAGCTAGTTTCATAAAGAAAAACAAAGCTTACCGATTAGCTGTCGTGAAATTTAAATTTTCACGCCATCAAATCAAGACAACGTTTACCCGAGATATATGTTTAAAGCTATCGTCAATGAAAAGCCAAACCTCACAAATTCATTTACATTCAATACCATTATGCAACACGAGAGGAACTCTTTCAAAATTCAAAAGATTATTGGTAAGCTTGCCTTTCCTTCATAAAACTAGCTGCACAGCTGTCTAAGATTTATGACTACTATATCAAATAATGTTCTATCTTGTATTTTATTTTTTCAGTGGCTTATGACGGTTTTTGCAATTTGGTAACGTTGGTTTTTCTTCATCTAAATTTTTGTTCAATAATCGATTCTACGCGAGGCAAGCTGCCTGATCCTCGATCCAATCATTCTACATAGAATGAAATTTAGGAAATTCCTCCGTTGCCAAATTGCATGAGCACCCTTCGCTTTCACTGGTCATGGTGTTGAAATTTCTCGTGAAATTACGACGGATGTCGTTGTAAATATGGTCGAATATACGAGTCAGGGGCAATCTGAGGCAAAAACGAATACAAGCATTTTGTTCGGCATGGTATTCCACACTCGAAAAAGCCATGTAGAAAGAGACGTCTTTCGACGCTTTTTTTATATCGTCCATTAAGTAAAAAAAAAACCTAAATATTTTGTCCACTTTATGGCATTGTCATAAAGTATCTAAATGTGCATAAAAAAATTCACAAAAATAGTTTTTAGCAAGTATTTACCTTCATTTTGAAGCTCCGCTATAGACATCTTCGAATATTGGCACCTTTCACCTCACTGCACCTCGAACTATTGAATAATAGCAAACACCAATAAACTGTAGGGAACACCCTACGAACACTTTCTCCCTCCATTTTTATCGGGGGGGGCGAAGGACCCCCAGACCCCCTTAAGAATTCTGGGGGAGACCCCCAGACCACCCTCTAGTATTCTGGGGGAGACCCCCAGACCCCCCTTTAGAATTCTGGGAGAGACTCCTAGACTCCCATCAAATTTAAAATATTTTCACTTCTGGACATAATTCCGCCTTCAATTCGAAGTGTTTGCGATTTTGCAGAGAAGCTGTACGAATAGTTGCCTGCTTTATCCTTTGAAGGATGGGTTTTGAACTGTGGATCTTCAAAAGACTTTTTTGTTTGGTAGATTAAACCCCCCTTTAAAAATGTTTTTCGTTTGTAGATTGTGTACACCAAATGTCAACAAAATTCATCCATCCATTTTCTTTATAAGTTTAATTTTCTTTGGATATTCTATTTTTTGGGTTTGATGGAACAGCTATTTTGCCTTTAAACAGTCTCAGACTTAAGAGTTGTATACGATAGTTTTACATCGAAAAGAAATCCTGCCTAGGTTGGTTGTCAACTTTTTGTTGCAATTTTCATCAAACATAATTGAGTCATAATTGAATTTCTTATTCCAAGTATTACGATTGTTTTTTTATTTGCTTGGTTGGTTTCAAAGATTTTTGCTCGATCGCACCTATATTGGCCCTTGAAACGGTCTTAAAGGTTTTTGATGATGACTGTATGATAGGAAAATTTTAGTGGGTCGGTAACATAATATGTTTGTGCAAAGATTCATCAAAATTCATCCCATGAATGATTGACTCCAAGTTTTAACAGTAATTCCCCGCTTTAATTCATGTTTTTGGGTCAAACACCCTATTTTGATTTTTAAACTATCTTAAATGGTGTATATTGTATCTGTAAGGAATACTTTCTTTTATAGACTAATTATAGATTGTATTTGCCAGTTTTTATCAAAATTCATTGGACCAAACCTGATTTATCCCAATTAATAGGATTATGTTTTTATTTGCTTACTTATATTCCCATATTTTTTTCTCAATCCCACCTATATTGCCTCTTGAAAAGGTTTTATCAGTTGTGTATGGTGACTAAGAAAGGAAAGTATCTTAGCATTTTGATAGTGGATTGTGTGTACAAAAGTTCTTATCAAAACTCATCGAGCCATAATTGATTGACTCCAAGTTTAAAGATTAATTTCTCACAATAATTCCATTTTTTGGCTCGAGCGCACCGATTTTGATTTTTTAAACAGTCTTAAGGGCTGTATATTGTAATGATAAGAAATTCTATTTAAAGTAGAGTAAATGTAGGTAGGTAGATTGTTTGTGCCGGATTTAATTAAAATTAATTGGACCTAACCTGAATTATCTCAATAAGTAGGATTATGTTTTTATTTGCTTAATTGGTCTTATTTTTTCTCAGTCACACCTATATGGTCCCTTGAAACGTTTCAAAGGATTTATTATGATGATAGTGAGAAGAAAATATTTTAATATTGTGGTAGTACATTGTGTATACAAAGTTTCATCAAAATTCATTCAGCTTTTAGTAATTGGCACTGATTTACAAGATTAATTTCTCACTTTTATTCCATTTTTTGGCTCGAACGCGCTAAATTGATTTTTTAAACGGTCTTAAGGGTTATTTTGCTGAACTAAAAGGGGGTTAATTTTGATGTGGGCTGGTTGTAGAATGTTTTTACAAATTTTCTTCCAAATCCAAAGGTCCAATATTAAAATATTTAAATTTTTCTCTTTTTTGACCCATTTTCCCATTGATTTTAATGGAAACCATTTTTCTTCCATAACCAACCTAAAAATTAAAATTTTGAAAAAACAAAAAAAGTCCTTCTGGGGAATGTTAAAAGCAACATCTCTGCAAAATTTGGATGCACATAGATCAATAGTTTAAAAGTTATGCTGGGTTTCACGTTTGTGACTACAGACAGACAGACAGACGGACAGACAGACGCCACAGAAATTTTTTGCATTTACTCCTCCCTACCACATTTGGTTCAGAAATATTGAAATATCATGGATGGATGTTCTTTAGGATAGTATTAGGCATGATAAGAGCCAATTATTTTATAATTATCATGATTGACTTAGTCGCAGGGGGCCAAGTATCGAAACAGAATGCATGAAAAATCTCTGCGCCATCGCAATACTTTCTCAATTTTTCTAATTTCATTAGAGTGAGAAAGTAAAAAATCGCAGTTGACCGGTGCGTCAAGTGCGACCCCTCCTTTCTCCGCCGTCCTGTCATAATTTTGAGGAACCGATCACTGATTAGAGGTCCACAAACTATCTAGTTTGCGGTAATCAAGGGGGTATTCATCATTGGAAACCTCGATAAACGACTGAAGTTCCGCCTAATTCAGCAAAAGGAACCATAGTGCGGCGTCTTTAATAAAACGAAACTTTGGGTACTTATCAAGGACCATGAGAAACTAATTTCTGCAAATTTTCAGCCCTTATCTCTGATTGGTTCTCGCGCGAAACGGTTTTTTTTCGAAATTTTTTAAAAAAAAATTTCACAAGAGCGGCTGCGACGATTGAGTCCACATTTTAGGACGTTATGTAAGTATCCAAAATGCACCTAAAAACATTTAGGAGATCTTTTTTGGCCATTTTTAGGGGTCAAAATGTCCAATTTTGGTGGTTTTATTTTTTCAACCAAGTTGCGATTTTGATACAACAACCAAAATTGGACTGTAGACGCCTCTAATGTGCATCTATAACACATATTTTTCCCAAAAATGAATTTTCGACCCTCCTCGAACCAGTTTTTCGTAGATTTTAGTATGGCGTAAGTGACGTACATTTTTGGACGTACAAAAATATACAAATGTATGTTATAGATGCACATTACCCTAGGCATCTACGGTCCAATTTTGGTTTTTGTATCAGAATCGCAACTTGGTTTAAAAAAATGAAACCACCAAAATGGGACATTTTGACCCCTAAAAGTGGCCTAAAAATATCTACTAATTGTTGTGTAGTGCATTTTGGTTATACTTACAAAACGTCCTAAAATTTGGTCTCAATCGGTGCAGACGCTCTTGAGAGATTAATTGTTTTTGAAATTTCGTTAAAACCGTCTAGGGCGAGAACCAATCAAAATTAATTGCGGAAAATTTGCAGGAATTAGTTTCTCGTGGTCCTTGATAAGTCCCCAAAGTTTCGTTAAAAAAGGCGGCGGGGTCCAAAATCCTCTGCTAAACCTGCTATGCCTTTTTCAAAGAGCTCTGTGGTTTCAGCTTTTAATAGCGCTTTCTGTCAGGATCATGAAATGATCAAATGAGAATATTCGGAGTCTAGGCTAAAATTTCCAATGTATGTAAGTATACTCACATTTACAACCGACAGCATAATGTTTTGATGTAAGATTGGAAAAAGAACCCTACCTTACCCCGGATCAGTAGTGATTCGAACAATGTGGCAACCATGCGTTTTGCGATGCATTCCCGATGTATACCGAAGCCTATGCACTACTAACAGGTCCAGTAAATGGCCCTTCTCTCCCTCCCTTCCCAATGGATCGCATGTGTTCAAAAAGGATAGAAAAGGGGGTGAAAGTCACGAGAATGCCCCTGCTCTGTCTTTTCCTAGCACACGCGTTCTAATGGAGAAAGAGAGTGAAAGACGAATCCCTTTATCCGTCAGAGCCTATATGATAAAAAGAACAAAGAATTTTGAATCGGCTCACATCAGTCCATTCTTTGTTGTGCCCAGATTTTTCCAGAAATCATAAAATACGTCGAGTTGAATTGAAAAAAAAAAAAAAAAAAAAATCGGTGAAATACTATTAATAATAAAAAGGCATACTTTTTTATCATAATTTGACAATACCTTTTATGTTTGGCATAAGCTGAATTGGGATTTTTTTATACGTTGGACAGAAGCTGTACCAGACATTTATTTCATAAGTCATTTCATTATGTTGTTACGCGGTTAAATTTTTTAGGACTTTCTATACTTTGGAAATTATTGGCTGGACCTTTCGTACTGGAAACTTTGTATTCGAACCCTCGAAAAGCGTCACTAAATGTAGCTTTTCTGTTGACAAATTGTACATCAAATCTCATAAAGTTTTCGGCAAAAGTGACAACGAGTCTATCAAAAAAATTTTTCCTCAAACAATGGGAGTCCGTCAGCGAGTGTATATGTAGTATGTACCATACCAATTATATAACTATGATGACGTCACCAAACCCAAAAGCAACAACCACCATATTACATGTTTCCTCAATGCCGTGTGTAAATAGTGCAGAGGTGGAGGGTGGAGGTTGCTAGTGAGTTCGGACACGTCATTGACCGTAGCTGCTGTAAGCAGTGGCGGATTCAGGGAACACCCCCCCCTCCGACCACAAAAGCCTCAAAAGTTGCATTATTTCAACATCAAATAGCCCCAAGTTGCTTCCTGCGACGATTCAAATTTCGAATTTCATAGGCGTCTCCCCCCCCCTTCTCCCTCCCCCAGAAAACTTTTCTGGATCCGCAACTGGCTGTACGCATACGCGGGTTGATCACTCCAAATTTCAAGTTACGTTTTCTCTCTCGCAAACAAGTTTTAGAATTTTGTTTAGATGTTTCATGGTGACGATCGCAGAACTTTCCGTGTAAGAGCCGATATAAAATTTGTTTCTTGAAAAACATCAGAAGATCGCAACCTTCATTGTACTGAACATTGAATTTTAATATTAAAACAATTATACAAACTAAATTTCCAAAAACACAATGCAAGTAAAAAATTAGAATAGGAACTATAGGCCAAAACCGAATGAGACGGCTCGGTGCGCTCACAGCGCCATTTTCAATCGGGAAATTGTTTATTCTTTCCGATTGAAAATGGTGCTATGAGCGCACCGAATTGTCTCGGAGGTTTTCATTCGTTGTTGGCCTGGTTCCCATTTAAATATTTTACTTGTACTGAATTTTAAGTGGGGGAAAAATGAAAGGAAAGGAAAGGAAAGAAATTACCTCAACCATGGTATAAAGTTGATGGGCCCTGCTACCTGCATCATTTTAACCCCTTCTTCAATTCGATCCTGGAGCCAAATCCACGTCGGATCATCTTCACTCCACACTTTGCCCAAAACCAGCGAATTCATGACATTACCAATCGAATGAAAGAGCAGATGGGTTATTTCTACGGCCTCGCCTTCGAGTGTCCTTAACTTCTGCAGCATTCAACAACATTTTAAATTAGTCACATTTGCTCTTTCAAATGTCCAAAATACTCCGCCTCTGAATCGACAGATGAATTAAAGTAGATGTCCCAATTACCGCCACCCTAAAAAAAGCTGGGAAATTCAAGAGAATATGGGATAAGTGTTTTTCATAGGTTGGCTGAACTGGTAAAGAAGTTTCAAGTTGATATTTAGGAGCACTGTTCCCTTAAAAAGTCACAGAAGTGGACACCTGCCCACTGCCCAGCACCATCTGCTTGTGCCGATTTCTTAGAAGCTTCGTCAAGGGACAAGGTTAAATTATTATAATTTCATTAATGTTAATCCTGACAATAAACATGACGATTTGAATGAAAAGTCAGTGAAAATATGTATCGCGATAATTAGGACAGTTGATATGTCAATAATTGGGACACAGCCACTCTTGGCATGGCGATAATGGCCATGGGCCATTTTTTTGAGTTTTATATTAATAACTAGTTGGAAAGCCCGTGCTTCGCACGGTTGTGTTTTCTCTTTTTGTTTTTCTTCATTTTTGTATTTTTCTTTGTAGGTATCATTTTACGAAGCGTCACACTGTTATTTAGTGTAATAGATTCAAAACAGTAATGGAACAAATACAAAAGAACGTGAATAGTTTTGCCTTCAATCAAATCAAACTCAATTGACAATTTTTAAGAACGTACGATTATAATCGCAAAATTATCATACTTTATTCGCTCTATCTTTAAAAATATCTCCTACATTTCAAACGAAAATTAATTATTTACGAATTAATTACTATTCATCTTACCAACGATCACTCATTCGCATAAAATAAAAACATTTCTATTTCTGACTTAACACAATCATAATAATAAGAGGGTAATTTTTTCTTATACAGGTAACCGTGGCTTCCAAATTCGTTGATTACGTTGTGACATACAATTCGGGTCTCAACATCCCATTTCCAACCAATAAAAATATTGCAACCCATCAAATCCAATTATTAACACTGTACTTTACGATTTTGTGCTTTGTGACGCTTCAAAACTCTAGGACAATTTTATTTTTTTTTTTTTTTTTTTTTTTTTTTTTAAATAGAAACTGATTGTTTTCTTTACATCGCCAAAATCCACTAACCGTGCTTTTTCACCAATCAAATTGCTGAGCAAGTCGCTGATTTCTGAAGAGGGCTCATTTAATTTCACCATTTTTAATTAAAGGTTAAGCACTTTTTACAATTATATGTATAGTAAGTTTCTATGGCATTTTTTTTTTTTTTTTTTTTTTTTTTTTTTTTTTTAGCAAAATTCCTCCCCCTTACGAAATGGACAATTCCAATAATCGATCATCAGATCGATAAAACGAATTTAAAGCCGTTCATTCCAATAACCTTGACCAATCATGGGTAAAATAGATATTTGTGAAAAAAACCACCTTCAACACCAACGTCCCACCCATTACCTCCCTCTCGAAATCCAACACCCGACGCATCACCTCTACAACACGTAGTATTAGCAAATCCCCAAAATTGTGCCGCTATCTCCCAGCAAACAACGTGGAAAATGATGAAATCTTCACACAAAAAGACATCGAAACACACGAAGCTACAAAATGAAAAGCTTGTATGAATATACACGCAACTTACTTGCAAATCCTTATGAAATTTTTCATCAAAACAAATACAATTAATTGAGCCTGTCTCGTCCCTAAAAAAAAACCATTACCTCGCTTAGACTTCCGAAACAGGCGTTAATTTTGTTACAATTCCCGAAACTAAAAAATGCCTCCCGGCAGGCCGGTAAGACGAAGTAGATTCCATGCTTGGTTAAATCATTTTTTCACAAATTTAAATATAGGTTATCATTTTTGTTGAATTTTTCTCTGAATTTTTCTTTTTTATTTAATCAGCTGTTCAAAATCCAAATATTATTGTGAAAAAGATTATATTACCAATAGAAAAATGTGTAATCTTTACAATGCAAGTGAGAAATAAAAGCTAGGTTATATAAGTTTTTCACAAATTTCAATAAATAGGTTATAATATGATTTTCTTTGAATTATTCAATTTTCTTTTTTTTTATCAGCTGTTCAACATTTAAATAAAAATGACCATGAGAAAAAGATTATAGTACAAAGATTGAAAAATGTGTAATCTTTGTAACGGTAATGAGGAATAAATCTGAATAAGAGCAGCTGATAAAACAAGAAAATAAATAAATAACGTACCTAAGCAACAGTGTACGTGTAAAACAAAGAAAGAGCAATTATACCAATACGCCATCCTTGTCTTTCACTTGTAAAATCCCATAAGAAACTAAATAGCTCGTAAAACACGTAAAACACAAGGAAAATTCAAGGAAAAGAGCATATGAACTAAAACCATCCACCACCACATATACTAAAATTTACAAATCAAAACAACCATTTCTTCATATAAAAACACTGCCAAAAAACCCGAAAAACACATCACTTTAACTCGCTTACAACGCAAAACACAAAAAAATGACTCGAGTAAAAAAGTTGCGTAACAAAACGGCCAACATAAATTTTCCCAAAAAAAACGCTCAATACAAACACTCCTAAAAACAAACCTCAAAAACACATTTTACGACTCAAACACGGCCCATGGCGCGAAAACTAACAATCGGATTTACACCATCTTCGAACTCATCCAAGAAATAAACCCAACGAATAGTTGAGAAAAATTTCAAGAACAAAAACCAAAAATTACGAACAGGATCGTGGGACATAAAAACGGTAAAACTGGCTGAAAGATACATATAAAAATATATATATATATATATATATATATATATATATATATATATATATATATATATATATATATATATATATATATATATATATATATATATATATATATATATATATATATATATATATATATATATATATATATATATATATATATATATATATATATATATATATATATATATATATATACAATTTTCAACGAGTGGTATTTTCTCACTCAGGGGACCATGAAACGTGCTCATTTGATAAAATTTTCCGAAAAATCCAACAGCGCACCCTCCGCAATAAGTAGATTCATGGAATCTACTTAAAATTAAAAGAATACTGATCTAATTTGTTTATTTTAATGAGATCCATTTTCAACCCATAAAAGATTGAAGGCTAAAAATTGCGCAAAAAAAAAAAAAAAAAAAAAAAAAAAAAAATCATTTTTCAGCTGATCTAATAAAGGCAAACAAACGTGACCACTTCATTGCGCGCTCTCTGGAACATTCTCCTTGAAGCTTTTCTTTTGTATGAGGGTATTCTAGGAGTAAAACCATGATCTGTATCGGTTTTATTTCGCGCCTTCTATTCGAAAATATCAGCTGACTCTAGACACTCACTGAGAAAGATTACACTTCCGAAAAACAGAACTCACTATTTGTACGTAATCTTTTTTTAAATTTCAAACAACGTAAGTATGATCAAATCATATGGAAAATCATCGGACTCCTGAACACGCATTAGCAACCAATAAAACGGCTGTCAAGCAAGGGCTTCTTTCCATAAGACTAATGCGAGTGAACGGAGCAGACGATACTCCCCAAGGTTATAGATTAAAGAGGTATGCTCATCTGACTTCGCGCCACGAAATCAGTAGCGCGCAGTTCAAAATCCAAATCCAAGATGGCCGGAAAAAGCAGAAAACATTGTATACTCTTTCCAGAAAACATCGGGCTCCCTCTCCAGAAAAGCAGAAAATAGCCCGATGTTTTCTGGAAAGAGTATACAATTTTTTCTGCTTTTTCCGGCCATATTGGATCTGCATTTTGAACTGCGCGCTACTGATTTCGTGGCGCGAAGTCAGATGAGCATACCTCTTTAATCTATAACCTTCGATACTCCCTACTCACTCGCACTCACGCTGTCTTATGGGAGAAACCATAAATCAGGCTCCTGACCAAAAACCGTACTGATTTTTTATGGTTTATGATTTTTGGCTCCATCTACAGCAAGCAGGGATGCTCCCTGTAAAATTTCAGCTCCGTAGCTCAACGGGAAGTCAGTAAAGAACCCGTGGAAAGAATCTGTACACCGACTCCTCACGGCTTTTATATATGTTCGATAGATTTTTTTTCGTGATTGATTACTTCAATTTTTTTTATCTTCAATTGTAGATCTTTTTCCACACGTGCCGCGAGTCATTTATTCCCCTTTAAGTCACGTATCTATTTGAAAACTTATAGGCACGCCGTGTTCTGTCTCTTTCGACCCATGGTCAACCCATTTAAAATCAATTTAGTAAATGAGTGCATACCATGGGCACCCGCAGCGAGGGGCAAAAGGGGCACTTGCTGAACTTGCTCCCTCTGGAATTGAAAACTTCAAGATAATAAATAAAAATATCAAAAGAAAATAAAATGTTAGTCAAATGAGTAATAGGTAGTTGACGCGCTGATGAGCCTATATCCTAGAATTCTGTGCCCACAAAAAACTGTAAGTGGGACAAGGACAAAACATTGGACTTGATTCGAAATAACTGTGATTGTAAATTAGTGCGTGATGTTTCACAAATGTTGCTGTAGCGTGATTACATTTTAAAATACGTGGAATCTGATGGTGTTACAAAATCTGAGAAAACTTGTTGTTTACTGTTACGAATTTGCATTTGAAAATTTGGATCTTGTTTCTTATGGGAAAACCCACGAGAGCGAGTGAGATGGAGAATTTGTTTGGAACCGATTTTTTTCGTGACATCACACTAAATAGGACTATTTAAAACAATGTATTTTTGGCCAAAATCTCATCTTCGGAACAATGGGACTCGTTTAGAAATCAAAGGCATCTTTGTTCTCAGCTCATCAAGTACTTTCGTTTTCTTTATGTTAGACAACACCACATTTCAGACCCCTGCAACTGCCCCCATTCTATTTCCACACTTAAACTACAACTTCTCAGTACACCTTCGATAAATAGATAGGTAGTCTATCAATTCATTCGCATGAATACCGGCTGAGAGTAAACCCAAAAGCTAAACGCTTGCCTCAAATAATGTGTTAACTCCGACCATGATCCTCTTTTCCAGTTCTTCTCTTTTAGCTCCATGTTTGACCATTCCTAAATTTTTCAGGGTTGCCACAGCGAATCTTCGTTGTTCCTTCCATACCTCTCCTTGAGCAGCGATTAAACCTGAAACAGGCCATTCTTCCGATATATAAACGCTTATAGATAAAGAGAACTTTTCAGAAATGGAAGAGAGGAAGAAAGAGATTGCCGGCAGCGGTCATGACGCTCCACTCAAAAATTCTAACGTGGTGAAAAAAGAATGAGGTAACCCCTTCAAATTGAGAGGACGCCGCCAAAGAGCTATAGTGAAAGAGGGTACCATATCTGTTAAGAGGGTCGGGTCGTCTCAAAAAGGAAATATCAGGGTTTTTTTTTTTTTTTTTTTTTTTTTTTTTTAGAAAAAACTTTTAACGCTAGAGAAAATTTGAAAAAAGCGTTGGACGCGTCGTGTCCTAAGCTTCAAAATTCTTTTTTGAGTTTTCAGTATCTTTAAAATTGAACAAATGGCGGCAATTTTACTCCGATCATCTCCCGTCATAGTCCCAAAGTTTCACGCAGTTAAAGGTATCGTTTTTCAGACCTGTAGAATCAATATTGTTTCAGAGAAAAGAAAACAAACCCTCCGCCATTTGCATTTGCCTCATGGAGCTTTCTTGACAGCCTACATCTGAGAGACAATCAGAAATGGATTCATCAATCAATGGCGCAGCTCTCATATTATATAGGAACTCCATGGGGGCGGAGGAGTGTTTGATACCCCAGAAATTTGGGAAAATTGAACATATTCTGAAAAATGGCGTCAGAATTTGATTTAGTGAAATAGTGTCTTTAAGAGAGACGATAGTTGAATAGTTGAATTCATCTGTTCCCCTCTGCCCAGTAAAACTCATGTCGAGAGGGGAGAGGGGAAGGAAAGGGGTAAACAAAAACAAGCAAAAAACCAAATTTAAAAAAAAATATATTCCTTTTTTTTAATCCTATAGATAGTATCTCTCACCGTAGCCATCCATAATTCCATGTGTGACGAAAAGATCGGCTCTACCGGAGAACACATCTTTGGCAAACGCTTGTCTGATGAGAGCGGGATCTGATAAGACAACTGTCGTCAAACTACCGAATTTCAATGAGTATATCTTCCCGTATCTTTTCGCCAGATCCGTGAGAGTAGTGTGAGGTGTCTTCGGATCAATCCATGGCAGGTATCCCAAGATCGGGATACCATAAGGACCAGGCGGTAATTCCCGCAAATGTTTGTAAAGATTAATGAGGTTCTGAATGAATATGACTGCGATAGCAAAACCAATTGCCTTCAGAAGCGTCATCGAGATAACACTGGAAAAAAAGATATTCACAAAACGTCAGCTTCCTTTTAAAGTAGGCATTTTATTTGGTTTAATTTGAATTGTTTAGAATTAGCGAAGCGTGCAATTTGCCAACGTCGCATTTACTATATTTTGAAAAGCTTCAAACGAACGACTAGAGCAGTCCAGTGATTGGTTCTCAAACTTTTTTTGACCGTGGATACCCAGAACCAAAAACTTTTTTTTTTTTTTTTTCTAGTTCGACTCTTTGTAAGAAAACTAAGAATGTAGATTGAATGGATCTGTTGCGTGCTTCAGAGAGTTTGCTACAACAGTATGACAAATTGATTCTAATGAGAAATTCGGCGAAAATAACGATGCGCATGCACATTGAATTTTTTCAAAAATCCACTCATTAACTCAGGAAATCACATCCATTTCAGACAAGCCGCGCTGCACAATAGACACTATTATCAACGACACGACGTGTAGATGAACATTAACATCAACAACATTAACTTACAAACATTTGAATATTTCGTTTAGGTTTAGATGCGCATACAACTCATACAACTCCTGGTGTATTTGATGCCACCGATACCCCAAAAACCACATCAACACTGCGCAAATGCTGGTTTCAAATGCCAAGGTTGGCGCTTGGCAGCCTGTGCAAAATGTTTATACAGGGTGTTTCTAAAACTTATGTCATCCTTTCCACCACGTATTTTTGAGGTCAAAATAAGACTTTTTTTCCCTATAAACATGTGTCCGAAAATGCGCCCTTTTTGAGCTACAGCCCCCCAAAGTTTTAAAAAATTGTTGGTTTTTTTGGTGCATCGACCATAATTATGAACCAAATGCCATGAAAATTGGTATCCCGAGGTAATTTTACGTGCAGAATCCATTAATGACCTCGAGAAATTCATAAATGAGGTCTGACTGTACTTTTCAGGCAATCTTATACCTTCAACGACACAAATTTTATGTTACGGATTGGAAATTTGAAAAATGGAAAATGAAATCAGGTGGGAAAAAGTCTTAAAAAGATATTTGGTCCTCTTTGTTTTGGTCGATACGACGCGTATTAAGCGAGATAATCGCTACACAAGGTGGAAAAGTCAGCGCTTTTACCATGAAGAGAGGCTGCAAGTATGCAACCCGCCACTCCGCTGCTACTTCGGGCCGCCCGCTATAGTAAAAGCGCTGACTTTTCCACCTTGTGTAGCGATTATCTCGCTTAATACGCGTCGTATCGACCAAAACAAAGAGGACCAAATATCTTTTTAAGACTTTTTCCCACCTGATTTCATTTTCCATTTTTCAAATTTCCAATCTGTAACATAAAATTTGTGTCGTTGAAGGTATAAGATTGCCTGAAAAGTACAGTCAGACCTCATTTATGAATTTCTCGAGGTCATTAATGGATTCTGCACGTAAAATTACCTCGGGATACCAATTTTCATGGCATTTGGTTCATAATTATGGTCGATATTCCAAAAAAACCAACAATTTTTTAAAACTTTGGGGGGCTGTAGCTCAAAAGGGGCGCATTTTCGGACACATGTTTATAGGGAAAAAAAGTCTTATTTTGACCTCAAAAATACGTGGTAGAAAGGATGACATAAGTTTTAGAAACACCCTGTATATACCACATCATTCGCGAATTTAAGACGCATTATCAAACTTTTGCTGCAGCAGTTAAGGTGATTATTAAGCGTTCAGTGCCGATTTCTACCACCACAGCGAGCTACCGTTCGATTTATGTCAAATTACTGGCCGAAAGTAATTTATATTTAAGAAAACGAAAAGTCAGTTACCTACTAGAAAATCATCGGAAGAACGTCTCTGCAAAATGTCTCGTCAACAACTTCAAAGATAAGGCTGAAAGTACCGAAAAAATGCAATCGCGCGAATCGATTCTTGTATGGACATTTTTCGAGAATTCCACAAAATTACTTTCGGCCTGAAATTTGACACAGATCAAACGGTAACGCTCTGGTGGCAGAAACCGGCACTAAACGTTGAAGAATCATCTTAGGCGCGCCAGTTCTTTTTTCTTCTTCTTTTTTTTATCTTTAAAGAACGTAGGGAGTACCCACAAATATAAAAAATTATTTATTGACTCAATAAATACGTTAGATCAAATTTCAAGAAGGTTGTCGTTTTAATGAGTAACAATGAAAATTCGGGGGTGCCGTATAATTATTTAATTCGTATTCGTCTGCTACTTTGTACGATGAATCCCTTTTTGCTGCAAAGAGAAGGTAGTAATTAGATGGGACTCTCAAATTGTAACTTGCTGTACGCCATCTTGGAACTTTGTTTACAGCACGCATTTAGTTGATGAGTAAGTTTTGCGAGAGAACAACAGACATCACTGCACAACACCAAATACTTCTAACCAATCAGAATGCATTGTTGAGTTTTTGGTCTCTTCGCTCCGTTAGAAACCCTTTTTGGAGGTGAATGCAAATTTCGTGGTGTTGGATGACGAAACTTTGAGTCCTAAATCTCATCACCGGTGCTTATTAGGAACCGTTGTCGAACTTCCAATTCACACCCGAACCTGATAATAAAGTATACTTTTTTCTGTGCGGCAATTAAGGCGGGAGCTCGGAAAGCTAATAATTGTTTAATTTACACTAAACCAACAGTTAAGACTGTCTATGAGTGACACTATTGGTCGAGCATTGTGAGACTTAGCCGTTGCTATGGTATCCATTGTTAAGTTGATCGTAAGCTATATAGTTTTATGGAGGCTACTCATAGGTAGCTGTTAACACTACACTTACAGTGCCAAAGACTTGCATGTACGACGTACGGTATCCTCGAAAAAATTACCATTGGTTGCCAAAAACGTTCATGTACGACGTACGTCCTTCACATTTGCCGTATTTGTATAGGGCATGACATATGTGCATGTGCGACCTGTGTATTAGTTGTAGGTATATGGCAGTACTATAGGACTACCTAGTTCACCTTTTTTTCGGTATGAGGGCCCCACTGATTGCTCTCCAGGGAAATATAGCGTGTGAAAATATAGTCCGACACTGTAAAAATTTAAAAATAGAAAGTTCTAGAGTCTCTGTAGGTATATGAAAGCATTTTGACTCTGTGTGAAAATTCATCAGTTAAAGCTAAAAAATCCGGAAATTTCCTCAAAGATGGGCAACGGGGAATATGGCTCCATGAGAATGAAAACAGGAAGGGCGCCTGCTCCAGGCTTCACTGACTTCTTCTTCTTGTTCAGTTTTCAGCAGCCAGAGATGGAACCTAGTATGGCAAGACTCTTTCATATACAGGGCAGAGACAAATAGAGACCCAGCACACCGTATGCTTCCCGTGTTAGAAAAAAGAAGCAAGTTTAGCGGTCACAGTTTTGGTCGGGAGTCACCGGCTGCAACGATAAACATTGCCTACTGTTGAATGGTGAAGCTCAACAAAAGGCTGTGATTGGTTCGCCGTCCCGGAAACGGAAACAGGTTTTGCTTTTCGAATGCAAAACACACGCTCATCAGTCAACAGTAGGCAATAGTTGGCTGTTGTTCCGATGAGTTCCGACCAAAATTGAGCCAGAAAAGTGGACACCTGTCGCAAGCTTTGTGCTGGGTCTCTATTTGTCTCTGATACAGAGACTCTAGACCAAAAGAGTAAACAAGAGTCGCAATTGCGTTCAGAGCTCTAGCGTGGTCAATGCTGATAAGAGCCGGCAATACGTGGGTCCAAACTTTTTTTTGGCCTTATGGAAATTAACACGGGGTCTTCCTTCCGGGCCATTTATCTCGAAACCTGCGCAAAAATGACGGTTGCAATAAATACGAGTCGATTTAACAGAATTTTCTCAACAAATTGATAGGTCACAAGTACCAGTTTATGGAGAATTTGAGAAGACTGTCTCAGTTGAAAAGTACACATAATAGTGAGTTACTCAACACACTCCAAGTATGAAAACACACTATTATTTGTACTTTTTAACTAAGGCAGTCTTCTCGAATTTTCAATAAACTGGTACTTATGACCAATCAATTTGTTGAGAAAATTCTTCTAAATCGACTCGTTTTAATATTTTCAGGACAATTTTGCCCTGGTTTCGAAATAAACGGCCCGGAGCGAAAACCCCGTGTTAATTTCTATGAGGCCAAAAAAAGTTTGGACCCAATGCTTACAGCCAATCAGAGGCCAGCCCGCGTTTCCGATCCATTATCTGCGTTGACCACGCAGACCTTCTATTCAATTGCAACTCTTGTTTACTCTCTGCTCTAGACAGTTCAACTCTGGTCCCCGTAGAAACAGTAAAATCTTCCAATTCTAGACCAATAGCGTCACTCGTAGACAGTCTTTACAATAGGTTTAACCTAAAAGTAAACGATCAACCTACTGAATTATGAGGTGAGAGGATAAAACTTACGAAATCTCCATCTGGATTTATGATCAGCAGAGTACAGCTCATCTGAGAACAACACTAAACAAGAGAAGTAACTAAGTAACTTGACAGTCATTTGAAAGAGCACTGATTCACTGATTCAGTTATTGAATTCGGTTGGAAAGGAAATCTGACGGGAAATGGTCAAGCAAAGCAGCGGCGTTGCCGGAGGTGCCGGTAAAATCGCCCCATCTCTGGCTCATTGAATTTCAAATAATCACATTTATTTTCTTCGCTTCCGTTTCGACAACTGTTAGATTGAGTCAAATCAGCGTTGCTGTGTCTACAGATTCGAAGGAATTCGTGTGCAGCTTATCCAACGTGGGCATAAAGTGAGTGGCGCTGGATTTTCGTGTCATTCGACAACAGCGAGTCTGGAATGTTCGGAAGTCACGTGGCATCGACGGCGGTGAGCATCTCTCCCTCCCCTCCCATTACTTGTTCCCCGCTCTGCCTCCCTGCCATGACACTCCTCTATATAAATACCACCTCCCCTTGTCGTGGTGTCGGTGCCCCCCTCCCCTCCCCTCCCCTCGCGCCCCTCCCTCCCCTCCACCCCTTCATCATTCGCTGTTCTGTGTCCTGCAACAGAGATCTGCACAGGCTTTACTCGGGTTTTGGAATAGTGGAGAGGTCAGGGTTTGAGATGGGTCCACCGGTCCAGTCGCACAAGGACGTCTTGGTCCTCCTATACCCTTTGTTATGTTATCATTTATTTTATTAATTTTGCCGACCAACGCCAACGGGTTCGACCGATCCGACAGCTTGACTGTGCTTGGACTCACAGTTGCCACATTCTTTTTTTTTGTGGGGGGGCAGCTGCATGGGATCCAATTTCTTCTTTTTGTGATGAGCGTGGCCTTGTTATCTTGTGATGATTCCTCACCTGTTCAAAGTAAGAATTTGGTTCGATACATAGCATCACTATAGTAATGTTTTGAGAAATTGACTTTGAAGGCCTAGAATTGTTTATTTTTTTTTTTCATCCAGAAAACATTATTTGAAAGGGGTGTCCCCACCAGTGGCGAAGCGTGAAATTTGGCAACAATGTATTTTCTCCATTTAAACTTACCAAAAAATTCGAACGCTCCAGTCATCGGCGATGACCAGGAATTTCGACCTTTCTACCGTGTTCAAACGGGGGAAAGGAACGTTGCCAAATCGCACGCCTCGCCATCCACTGGTCCCCACAGGAACTGCGTCATTTGTTATTGACTTTGTTTAGCCAAATTTTAACAATATTTGGTTCTAGATATAGGGGAGAAATAAAGGAACGAAATTTTGGCAAAATATTGGGAGATGTCACATGATTGCGCCCCTACTTACATCTAATGTTACACGGAAATTTCGTTGTTTGATTTCTCCCTGAAATATGTTTTTGCTGAAATATAGCTCTAAAAAATGGAGTAAAAAAATACGCTGTTCCCCTTTTGATGAATGCTTTTAGAAAAAAAATTTACACATCTTGAATGTGAAATTGTGGGAAAAAAATGACAAGTGAGTATAGACGTGAGTATAGAGAATAGAGTATAGTATCTATTAAGCCGCAATCTTACTTGAGACAGTTGAGAAATCAGATTATTGAATGAACGCGATCGGAAGAAACGAAAGATTACGGAGCAGAAAGTCAGAAACTTATTCATAGACATAGCCGTAGCCAGGACTGCATCTTTCTCCGAAAAACTCCATGTCTTAGAAATTCACCCCCCCCCCCTCTTTCGGCATCAACACATTTTCCTGCAGTTTGGGGGGGAGGCATGTTTCTTCGGGCGGTCTCTTAGCTTACTATACAGACTGTAGTTTTAGTATGTTTTATTCAGTATGTAGTATTTAGTATGTAGCATTGTAGCATGCAGTATATAGTTTTAGAATATATAATTTTTTATAGAGATTATCTTACATACACATAAAGTTCAAAATTCGAAGAAGTCGAAGAAACGTTTGTTAAAGTTTTTTTGGAATATTTCAACTTACCTTTTTTTTTTTTTTTTTTTTGGAAATTTCCTCGCTAAACATTTAAAAAAAAAAAAAAAAAAAAAAAAATAGAAGCATTATTAATTCTCAGATAATAATGGACATTGTAGTTTTTACAGATTTGGAAAATATTAGAAAATATGAGCCATTAGCAATAATTATTTTAAAAGTTGCACTGAAAAAAAGTTCCTGTTGGAATAACATCACTCGTAATGTTGAAAAGTTAGGATGAAAATAATGTTGATTCAACAGTCGTGACAGTTGTTTCAACACGACAAATGTAAAGTGAACATCACACGTCATGTTAAAATAACAAAATTGGGAATGTTGATTAAGTAATGTTAAATCAACATGACGGTAAGTTTGAAGGAACATGAATCAAGTTTCCCGCTAGAGCGCGCTGATGCGCATCAACTTTCGTAAATCCTCTTTCTTTGCTGTTTGAGGGGCCGTAACTATTTTTGCGTGATGTTTTAAACTAAATTTTGGATAGGAGGCTTTACTATCCATCTGTTGTTATAAAAGTTGTATTGCTAAGGTGTAAGTAAATCTTTTTATTCTGTCGTTAAATGTTGGAGTCTCAGAATTCCAAAGTTTTCCGTTTCTATAGCGCCCGTGACTTGTATACTTTATCACGGGCGCCCATGTAGAAGCATCCTATCTGAATATGATCAGTTCAGTTATTAAGAGGCACGCTATGACGCAAGTTCATTTTTAATGATACAATTAAAAGTTGAAACAGAGCTTGCAATGAAAGTTGCGCCCATAGTCCAAGGTACACAAAACTTCATCTTTTTGCCCATCGTCAAATATATCCCCATTTCACAACTTCTGGAATCTACTGAAATTTCGGCAATATGGCTACCGAAGCTTCGATGGTGGTAACCTGACGTAATATTAATGACCTGAATTAATATTAACATGACATCATCATGTTAGTCCAACATAATTGAAGTCACGTTGATTCACCATTCCTCGTCATGTTGATTCAACATGACGTAATGTTGTGCCCAACATTACGGTCATGTTAATTCAACAGTCACGAAAGTCAATTCTGCATTACTTTTTTTTCAGTGCGGGATGAAAATTCACTTCCCCTCCCCCATAGTTATCAGAAAGTGCGAAATACCTTGGGCACACAAGAGTTAAGCGAATAAATGAGGATCCGGAATAAGGGCCAATGAAACATGAGATGTGCTCTTCTGAGAAGATAGGCTTTACTATCTTATTAGAATTTACTCAGAGTAGCACGCACCGGTCTATCATTTTATTGGACTACTTCTTGAGATGGCCTCATGATCTTATTCGTCGGTACTTGCTTTTGCCTACACAATTAAAATTGAAGGCTCCCAAAGATGTGGTTGAAACATCCACTATTGAAAGTTCTTTTATTTTCAACTTAATGGTGTGAACCCATGTGAAACAGAGTGAAGCAAAACGAATTAATCCAGACTTGGCCAGTGGCGTACTAAGGGAGGGGCAGTCCGTCCCGGGTGACACCCTTAGTAAAAAGGGAAGAAAAGAGAGAAGAAAGAGAAGAAGAAAAGGGGGGAAACGAAAAAAAAGGGGGGAAAAAGAAGGATCAAGGGGAAAAAAGGAGATGAATGGGGGGAGGAGGAAGAAAGGGGTAAAAAGAAGAGAAAAGAGGAAAAACAGGAAGTTATGAGGGGCAAATGGGAGGAAAAGAGGCGGAGAAGAGTCCCGCAAAATAGAGTTAGAAAAAAGTATAACCTTGGCTAAATAATGGTGTCACCCTAAAGCAAGAGGGTGCCACTTTGGACGAAAAGTTTCACCAAACAACAGGACGTGCATTTTTGAATTGAGATTGGCACCCTATAAAATAAGAGGGTGCCATTCTGAACGCCGAACGGAAAGTGTCAGTCTAAACTCTGAAGTAGGAGGGTGCCACTCTGAACGAAGAGTGTCGCCCTGACGGATAGTAGAGCGCCAGTCTGCAAAAGGAGATCTGGAGGGGGTGTCCAAAAGAGCTTAAAAGCAACTCCAGAGTAATTCAGAGAGGCTGAATTTGTCAACATTTTCTAAATAAAACTTTCCACGGAAAAAATGACCTCAGCGGTCCTAAGGTACCTACACGAATAGGTATAGCTTCAGAGATGCTTCAATTTTAACAATTTTTGCGCAAAAAATCATAAAAACAAGGGATCTGGATAATTAAAAGGAGGCCAGTAACAGCTCCTGAGCAGCTCAAATTTTCAAAATTTTCCAGAGAAGGCATTACATAAATGGGGTTCGGTAGATTCAAAGGAACTAGAAAAAACAGCCACATAAAGAGGCTGGAATCGTCCACACTTAACGGGCATGGCAATTCATAGAATGGAGGCTCTGGAACTGGGAGAGAGAAAAAACCTTAACAATAGCTTCAGAGAAACCATAATTTTCAAAATTGTCTGAGGGAGGACCCTCCTCTATCGATTTGGGGTATTTCAGACCTTACACCCCAGATAGCATTGATTATGCGGACAATATTCTGGGAAAATCCGGCTCACTGCCACCATCTCAGAATATTCTGACATTATCATATCGAGTTTGCATATTCCAGGAATATTCAGAGAATAGCCTTTTGGCGGATTTTCCTGGGATTTTTCCCGAACATTCCATCACCTTCAAAAGATGCAAAGTTTGTGCTAGAATTCTACATCCACCTGCCACCACAAGATAGCGCTTGCTCTTGTAAAATGAAAATTCTTTTCCTTTCGGATTTTTCTTGTTTTTTTACAGCTTTTTTTCTTAAGCAATTTTTCCTGTGATGTGGGTTATTTTTTTTTTTATATACCCGTCTATTTTATTTTTATGTACCACCTCTTGTGCACTGGTAATTTTGAATTGAGTTCGTGACTCTCGAGCTTCGAAATTCATATGATTCAAGTCTATGTATACCTGATTATTCTACTTCATAGTTGGATTGGAAAACTTATCCTAGCAAGTACATAACGATACTAACTTTAACTTTGAAGGCATCCCTCCCTTAGAAGATCAGAATTCAGAATATTTGGATTCAAGTGGTTTCCGTAAGTGCAATGAGCATAAGAAGCTGCAGCAGAAACAACAAACACTCTCTGCTCACTGCTGTACATATAGTGTTGTGGGTAAAACCAACTACTACTTTCACCCAATTCTTGACGACGATAACCCCCCCCCCCCATCCGGCCTAGTAGTGTGATAACCGTCGCAGGAGTTTAGGTGAAGATTATCCTGGGAATATCCCGACAATCTCCAGAGAATATTCTCTGAGTATTCAGTGAACATTTTGAATATCCTGACAATCCCCGGAGTATATTCTCTGCGTATTCTGTGAACAATTGTTTATCCTGACAATCTGCAGAGAATATTCTCTGCTTATTCTGTGAACATTTGAATATCCTGACAATCACCAGAGAATATTCTCTGAATATTCAGTGAACATTTTGAATATCCAGACAATCTTCTGAGAATATTCTGTGAACATCCCTCGAACATTCGGATATTCAGAGAATATCATGTGCATAATAACTTGTGCCAAGTTAATATTCTGGGAATATTCATAGAATATTCGGGAATATTCTATGAATATTCACAGAATATTCAAAATTCTCTCTCTAATATTCTCTGAATATCCTATGAATATCAGTCTGTTATCTGGGACCCCTCTCGCATTTCAAAATGGCTGCCCATTCAACTGGAAGGCAGTGGAAATTGAAAATCATTGTTTTTCATCCTTTTGAGCCTATGCCAAATGAAAAATTATCGATTTGTTGGGTGTTCTTGGGGGGGGGGGGGGGTTTACTTCATTTTCTCTTTCGGCATCCCCTATCTTGTGATACATCGTTTGAACGGACATTTAAGTCTAAGACTTTTGACCGCAGCTTGATATCGATTTCCGTTTTCTATAAATCGAAGGCCAAAGTTCGATATAGATTCATTTTCAAACAACTCATTACTCCACACTTTGAGAAATCGGAATTGAAAAAACCAGGAAATAAAAATACTTCAAAAAGCAAGTCCTTTTCAGAAAAAAAATAAACTGAGCATTGTGTCGGAAACGGAAAGTCGATATCGTTTTTCACCTTCGAGATATCGAATGCCGAAGGTTGATTTACAAACAAAATTCGATATCTTGAATGTGAAAAACAATATCGACCTCCGGTTTGCTGCAAAATCCTCAGTTTGATATGCCCTTTTTACTTATAAATCACTCGATAGGAGTCGTCTCACGGAATTGTTCTGATAGCCCCCCCCCCCACCAGGGGCCAAAAACGTTAAAAATTTTCGGGGACGCTAAATCCTAACTTTGACTAAATGTGTGTCAAAGCCGTATTTTTTTTCTGAAAAGGACTTGCTTTTTTTTCCTAGTTTCTTAAATTCCAATTTCTCAAAATGGAGTAAGGGTTTTTTGGAAATGGGTCCGTATCGAACTTTGACCCTTGATTCGAAAACAGATACATCAAATATCAAGCTGCAGTCAAAAGTCTAAGACTTTCTTGACCTTTCAAACTATGTATCACAAGATAGGGGATGCCATAAGAGAAAATGAGGTTGACCCTCGCCCCCCTACCCCCTGTAGTGGGGGGGGCATCGAGGATATCACCCTCAAATATTGCCTTTGGTATAAATAAGAATGGTCCAAACCGCATCCTTTTATCTTAATTAGAAAAAAGTTAAGGGGGAGGGGGTGGGGGGAGGGGGTTACTTTTGAATTCTCCTGCATACACGGTGGTTCCGTCTATGTAGTAGTACAGGGTGTTTCGCGAAACCTACTCACTGTGGTTTTCTTGAACGGGTGACGATAAAAAAATCTGGAAAAATCGGTTTTACAGTAACTCGGACCTGAAGTTTCATTTAAAAATACTGCCATAACCCAACATTTGGTGTTCGGGGGGTTTTCAGGGGGGTGCCCCCCTAATCTCGAAATTTTCAAATAGCAACCCCTATCTTGTGATACCTCGTTTGAAAGAGGGTAAAATTCTAAGCATTTTGGCTTAAACCGGAAGTCGATATCTTTTTTCATTTTCGAGATATTGAAGGTTGAAGATCGATATAGGACCAATTTTCGAAAATTCTTAACTCCTACAAAAAAGTCGTAAAACAAAAAACTGCACATGTAAAATGCTCTACTTGATGAGTACTTTCAAGAAAAAAATACGAATTTACAATCAAATAAACCGGAAGTCGACTTTTAGGCACCTTAACATTTTAGGCGGGAAAACCCCCATTTCTCAAAATTTTCAAATGGCAACCCCTATCTTTTAATACCTCATTCGAAAAGGCGTAAAAAGTTGTGCATTTTGGCACACTCAAAAGTCCGATATCATTTTTCTAATTTGATACATCGAAAATCGAACTTCGGTTTAGACCATTTTTCGACCCAGTAAAAACCGGATCCTATCGTGTGATACATCATTCAAAAGCACATAAAAACCAAGAATTTTAGTGCAAACCGGAAGTCAATACCGTTTTTCGCGGTCGAGATATCGCAAGTCAAAGATTAGTCTTTGGTTAGGGCCTACCTTAAACTTTGACTTGCGATATCTCGACCGCGAAAAAAGGTATTGACTTCCGGTTCGCACTAAAATTCTTGGTTTTTATGTGCTTTTGAATGATGTATCACACGATAGGATCCGGTTTTTACTGGGTCGAAAAATGGTCTAAACCGAAGTTCGATTTTCGATACATCAAATTTCACCAAAAAACTTTTCGCTTAAAAGCTCAGAGTTACTGCTCGGCCGAGTCGGAAAACTTCACGTTCCGATTTTTCTCCCAAAGAAGCTGATATCCGAACACCAAGTCAAGATTTCCTTCCTTCATCTCTCTCTCTCTGCCTCTTTCTCTGTGGCAGGAACAGTTAGAACGCCAATAGCTCTGTTTTGGCGTTCAAAGATAGTGATATCAGAACGCCAAGTCTGGGTTTCTTTTTTACTTAAAACTAGACATAATTATTCCATGCATCCAAAATTGCATACCCGCTCCAATGAAGGCGTCACTAAAATCCAACTCAACAAAACTCCTTGGAGTTATGCAATGTGAGTAACAGCGAGTTAAGAAGGAAAACCTTAAATCAATGAAAAGAATATTTGGAAAAGAAAGTTCAAAAAGAAGACAAAAATGAAAAGAAAGAAAGGGGAAGAAAACTTGGGCCCGTGACCCAGTTGCTTTACACTCAAATGCATCGATTCATCAATTCAACTCTTCTGAATTCCTCTGCTTTTCCGTAAAAAGTCACGGGCTCAAGTCTTCTTTCCCTTCTTTCTTTTCATTTTTGTCTTCTTTTTGAACTTTCTTTTCCAAATATTCTTTTCATTGATTTAAAGGGTTTTCCTTCTTAACTCGCTTTTACTCACATTGCATAACTCCAAGAAGTTTTGTTGAGTTGGATTTTAGTGACGCCTTCATTGGAGCGGGTATGCAATTTTGGATGCATGGAATAATTATGTCTAGTTTTAACCCTTGTGAGCCTAAGGGGGGGGGGGGGACATTTGTACCCCAGGCCAGTTTTTTTGACGCCATTTTGTCAAAACTGCTCAAAATTTTCGGGACTTCATGACATTTTAAGCTAGGATACTTAGAACACGTCCACCAAATTCATTAATTTCTATGAATTTTTTTCGATATTACGAAATTTAAAGTGTTGGGGAACAAATATTCCCCCCCCTTTGTCCTGCCAGTTTTTAAATTTGGAACCATCTATTACAGTGTTTTTTACGGAAATTTTATGTAGATTAAGAATATTAAGTCAGATCATTGAAAAAAAATTGGAAATTTATCAAAAAAGGAAAAATAAGATGGTACCTCATTTCATTTTTTCCATTTTTTTTTTTTTGACATTTTTTAAAAATAGGTGTAAATTTGGCAACATAGCAAAAATTTACTCAAATTTCACATAATTTACTCTCTTAGGGTACTAATTACATAATCCATCCATTAAAATTTCAAAATTATTGATACTGACTGTGCTGCATGAAAATATCCTTGGGGTACAAAAAAACCCCCCCTTAGTCCCTTGTGTTACCGAAATACCTTAGGCTCACAAGGGTTAAGTTAAAAAAGAAACCCAGCCTTGGCGTTCTGATATCACTATCTTTGAATGCAAAAACAGAGCTATTGGCGTTCTAACTGTTCCTGCCACAGAGAAAGAGGCAGAGAGAGAGAGATGAAGGAAGGAAATCTTGACTTGGTGTTCGGATATTAGCTTTTTTGGGAGAAAAATCAGAACGTGAAGTTTTCCGACTTGGCCGAGCAGTAACTCTGAGCTTTTAAGCGAAAAGTTTTTTGGTGAAAATATCAAAAGTTTTGAAGATAAAAACTGCTAATGATCATAGGGATAGTTCGAAGATTATGTAGCTTAGAATCAGGAAAATCTCTTATGCATTTTCTTCCATTCATTTAGATGGTATAAGCTTTCATCAGATTTCATCAATATTAATATGCACTCAAGCAATTTATCTTTGGGTAAAACAAAAACAAAAACCAAAAGGTGAATCAGAAGAGCAGTGATACCTATGGTTTCCATTCAAAAGGAACATAGAAGAATGAATGATGTTTCTGACTCCACACTTGCCTAACTGTATTCTTAAGTAGGTACCTAGCACATTATAGCTCATAATTTATTTGGTCTCAGTAGCCTGAATCTTATTTCACTGTTAAAATACCAGCTTTTAAAAATGTTTTTAATTTCAATGTACAGCATTTGGTATTTATTCTGACAGGGAAATAAACTTCAACTAAACCTAAAAATAGAATTCTTTAAAAATGAGACTGAACAATTTTTCTTCAAATTAAGTACTTAATTTCTCATTTTATTTCAATATAGCACAGTAGAATTCTTTCTTTTCATCCAGTTATTTTCTTACTCAATCCTTGAATTGAGCGTGACAGCTTCCAAGCATAAAGATTAGAAAATTACAACATTCATTGGATTAATTAAGTAGACCCCCCGCCTCCTCCTTTTCTTTAATTTTCTTTCATCTTAATAATGACTCATTTTTAACTGAGACAACATTCTCTACCTCAACCTAGAAATCTGCAAAAATTTAAACATTAGGACCACTTTTCCCTTACTTACCTACCGATATTTACTATGATTACAGTGATTAGTGTACAGTCGGAAAATTAAATAATGATAAGTTGACTCCTTGGATTTTGACTCCGGTGAGCCACCCACAGTACTTAAATGCATTGGGACAAGTTTTGCGGGTAGCCTAAGTAACTGCATCAAAAGAGTCGACTGACATTATTAAATTTATCAACTGTGCAGTTGTTTTCTGCAAAAATCAAGTGTCATTGAGAAACTGAATAGATAATAGAAAGTATCGCCTTTACATCGGAGCGGTTAAAGTCAATCGTGGCACTTTATTAATTTTGCACAAACGCTTTTTATTTATTCTTGAGGAGTTATTCATTGCTTTAGAAGAAATTACATTTTAATGCGGGTACCTTAATGACCCGACAGTAATTGTTGAGTGAGCTGCACTAAAACATACTCAACAGGTGGAGATCTTGAAGTCAGAGACCTTTTATAACTCTCTGCCCAGGCACCAGGTAGAGTGGACCAAACAAAATGAATTTCTAACAATGAAATCTTACGGATGTAAACCCTTGAGACGTGAGATTTGATGTACCTACTTATCTGAGTTTCATAGACAGCAAAGGACTAACCTCTCTGCCTCTCTCTATGCTGATTTACTGGGAAGAATGAGACGACCCATAAATAGCTTAGTCATTTGTCTCACCCTCTTAAAACAATAAAGATTGACAAACAAATGCTGTGGGAGAGTGCCTTGCAAACAGTCTTATGATGTATTTATAGGTAAATATTATTGTTTGTGGACATTTAAATTACTTTGCGTTGAACATTTCTCAAAGTGTAACCGCAGTAAATGTAAGCAAGTGTCAGCGCATAAACCCTGAGAGTTGTCAGATGCTAAACAATTTGAAAAGACCTCTACTCAGTGGCGTCGCATAGAATCTAGCAATACTGCATTTCATTCATTTAAATCCATGCAAAATATCACTTTGAGGGAGTGCACTATGCGAGTCCTACACTTCAGCTTCTTCAATACATCTAAATGGATAAAATGTAGCATTGCCAGATTGCAGACAACCCTAACTGCCTCTACTTGTTAAAGGTTGGAAATCACCACTTGCAATTAAATTAAATAAACTCATAAGTTAAATAACTTGCAGTTTGAGGAGAATGCCTCAGATTGTAACAACAGTTTCTGTTTCAAATACCAATCTTTGGTAAGCAGGGTGATTGACAAGGCGCACTAGCAAACGCAAATATTTCTACAGCTAAGAATGCAAACGGAGCGCATAATGTTGCTTTGAATCCCTGAGAATTCACAACGAATCTTAAAAGTCACAACTTTTGTGTTTGGTAATATGCACACTCATGAACTCAGTCTCTGGACCATCTTCGGCAGACCAAATTTACATGTGCGAGTTGCACTAAAATATTTAAAAGTCTACCCAGGGTGAGAGCCACAGCGAGAAATGCTTGCTGCCTGCAGATTGCCTGTGGAGTTGTTTTCCCTAGTTCTTACAGTGGTAACTAAGGCTCCAGAGCTTTAAGCATCAAATGATTCTGAGTGAGACTTCAGAGAAGTCTTACAATTGTTTACAAGTGTTTTCAATTTACAAACTAACTGATGAACTAAAAAGCAGGCTTTCTGGAAACTATCAAATTAATACTTGTTACTTACTTGCGATAAACTTTGTTTACCATCTCTGGGGTCTGATTGCTATCCAGCAGGCTGATCATAAACAATTGTACAGTGATGCTATTGAGTCAATGATCGCAAACGCGTTATTCTTCTGGGTGATGTTATTGCGTTAGGTTTCATTCCGATAGAGACCCTTTCATCTCTGCGGAAATTCGCTGATGACTCCTGAGCTATCCGAGAATTTCCGCAGAGATGGGAGGGTTTCTATCAGAATTATACCACCCATGAGATAACAAGTATTTGGTCATCGACTCAATGGCGTTACGGTACAATAATTTATAATCAGCCTGCTGAAGGTTTATCTCACAGCGAATGAATTTTCTTAAAACTTACTTACGTTTTCTCTGTAGCAGCATAAGCTTAGAGCAAATTGCTAACGGATGTAATATAATGAATAGTTTAAAATTGATAAGCGCTTGGCCTAGAAAGATACGACAAATAATAAAAAGACCCAGACCAAAAAGTACCTTGCAGAATTTTTTTCAAAGAATAACACATTGAAAGCACTGCACACTTGGCCTAGGTAGTCATGACTCGTGAACTACCTAGGTATGTCTCGCAGTGCTTTAAGTTTAATGACTCCTTCGACACTTTCATGAGCGATAAAACTGTGGTGGGTACCCTATATTTCATAAAGCAAGAGGTGAGACTGTCAATCAATGATAATACCTAAGTTATTGTCGTAGCCGGAGTGAGCGGAAAATGTAAACAATCAATCAGACATTTTATTTTCTGGAACAATCTGTTTCTAACTCTCTCAAGACGAAACGAGGATGGATTGAAGTTACCAAGAGAGGAGTATAACTCTGAAAAGGAAAATTTTGGTCTCCGCTAACCAACAGGTTTTGTTCGAAGAGAGGGTGACTAGTCAGAAGATAAAAAACATACACTCAGTCAATAGACTGCAGCAATGTTTCGGCGAATCAAAACAAGAGTGAAATTAAACGTTTATTTACTTTATTTGCTTCGAAAGAATGGAAGAACAGAATTAGACTTAACAACTGTGAGACATGCCCGAAATAAATTATGATTGCGAGTTTGAGTTGAGAGCTGCAATAAGTACATAACCTAACTTTACCTAACAATCGTTGCAAACAACAAACCGCAACAAACCAAGTCCTACCCGCCATCTTTGAAATTTGCGATCTGGCTTTTCTCAACCTGACATCCGTTTTTTACCGATAACTTTCTTTTTTGGCAATGAAATCGAGCCTACTTGGCAAAAGCACGTTCCTTTGAATTTCAAGGATTGCATCCGTACCAACGGTTCTCAATTACAAGCCATGGTAATTGCTGTAGCCTGGGCTAAAAAATGGTCTTAAAAACAGCAAATTTCGACGGTTATTTCGTTTTATCTCCCTTAATACTTATCGAAATAGATTTTCCTTCAAAAGCGAGCATCCTGACGACAAGCCGGTTCTTTTGGTACCTAGCATTTAATGTTTCGTGCAGTAGTTGCCTGGATAATGATGTCAGAATGTGGAGCACCGCGAGATGCCATTCTTGAGCGATTTACCCTAATAAATAAGGGTTTTTGGACGATTTCTCTTCCAAATCTAACTAATAAGAAAATTCCTTCGGTTACGCACTGCTTCATGACATGCGGATTCCGAATATATACAACACTTAAGGGTTTTGTTCTACGGTTTACTCGGAAACCGTGTCAAACCGGCCGAATTTCCATGAAATGCCATGAAATGAGCTGATGCGTGTATAATAAGTGCTCACGGTGCTCTCCCAGGTTGCGTTTTCTGACTTGGCCTGGGCGGCTACCGCCACTTATGATTAGAAAAATGATATCGGACTTTTGATTGCGCCAAAATGCACAACTTTTTACGCCTTTTCGAATGAGGTATTAAAAGATAGGGGTTGCCATTTGAAAATTTTGAGAAATGGGGGTTTTCCCGCCTAAAATGTTAAGGTGCCTAAAAGTCGACTTCCGGTTTATTTGATTGTAAATTCGTATTTTTTTTCTTGAAAGTACTCATCAAGTAGAGCATTTTACATGTGCAGTTTTTTGTTTTACGACTTTTTTGTAGGAGTTAAGAATTTTCGAAAATTGGTCCTATATCGATCTTCAACCTTCAATATCTCGAAAATGAAAAAAGATATCGACTTCCGGTTTAAGCCAAAATGCTTAGAATTTTACCCTCTTTCAAACGAGGTATCACAAGATAGGGGTTGCTATTTGAAAATTTCGAGATTAGGGGGGCACCCCCCTGAAAACCCCCCGAACACCAAATGTTGGGTTATGGCAGTATTTTTAAATGAAACTTCAGGTCCGAGTTACTGTAAAACCGATTTTTCCAGATTTTTTTATCGTCACCCGTTCAAGAAAACCATAGTGACCAGGTTATGTGAAGCACCCTGTATATCAGTGCAAATAGTTTCTGGTGTAGCGTGGGCTGTTTGGACTTGAAGTGATTTCCTGAGTTAATTTGTGCTTTTTGAACGTTTTTATGTGAGCATAGTTATTTTCGCCGAATTTTACGAAAGAATCGAGGTTCTATATTGCAGTACCGAAAGTACGCTACCGCGCCTTCATTTTGAATGGACGCAACACCATTTCGGGTGTGTACGAACAGCTTTCTCAGGGAACACGTCATCATTTTGGTTTTAAGATTCGTGGCTGGCAGAGGAGTTATGCTCACTACAAGGTAAGATAATACTACGCTTGGACTCTCATAATAGTACATTCGCCCCCAGTAGTACGTAGTATACATATGTGTACACTGTACTATTGGCGACACAAAGACTTTCGCCGATCCGGATCCCTTTGTGAAAAATTATTAGATATGCGGACCAAATAAAGGCCAGAAGGATCGTTACCCAGTGGCACTAGCGGCTTGGTTTAAAGGTGAATGCCGAGGTCAAGGCTTTTAGACCGGCTGAAGTACCCAGGAGTTGCTTGAAAAGGTAAGATGTTGGTACGACAGTCTTTTTGTCGTCGATAGATTATTGTTCATAGATGCGGTGGATTTCACTGAGCTCATAGAGAAAACTATGTTACATTTTTATTCTTATCAAACATCGATCCGTATAAAACTAATGAAATTTGTCAAAGCAATCAATTATGAATTACAATACATTGTAATTCAACACTTTTTCTTGAAAAACTGAGCAAATTTTAATATGTGAATAGACAAAATACACGTTTTGAAGCACCGCGAAAAGAGAACTTAACACGAAGGAAATTCTGTCTTAACTGTTTAACGGTTGCACGTGAATTTACATTGTTCGCTAAGTTTTCGGATGTCAGATAAAATTGACCATAACTTATTTTTATTCAGATGATTAACGCTGCAAGCTTAAGTGTATTTAATGGCATTATAATCCATCGATGAATCAATTGGTTGAAGCAAAGATTTACTGGTTTCATTTGAGTATTTTCTATTAGCGGCTTCTTAACTGATGTATAATAATAATTGCTTCAACGACTGTAGAAGTAGAATCACCGTCGGATAGGGCAGTGGCAAGGGTCTGAAAGTTTGTGTTTATTATAAACCTATGGTAAAAATAATCAGTTAAATTACATCATGTTGACACTCAGCTAGCATGAGATTTGAGACCTAAAATCATAATGACGTCAGCAATGTCAACATATCAGCATGTTCTTTGTTGACGTCATGATGATGTCATGATGATGTAATGATGATGTCAGGTCTCAAATCTCATGCTAACAGTCAACAAGCTGATTATTTTTACCAGGGATAGAAAATGATGATACTTGATTAGCTGAGAATAATGGTCCCTTCGGTTTTTTCCTGAGTGTCCCGGTTTTGGGGATAGATACACATGTGTGAAGTTGTAAAATAAACTGTAGGGAACACCCTACGAACACTTTCTCCCTCTATTTTATCAGGGGGGACCCCTAGACCCCCCTTAAGAATTCTGGGGGAGACCCCCAGACCCCCCTCTAGTATTCTGGGGGAGACCCCCAGACCCCCCTTTAGAATTCTGGAGGAGACTCCTGGACCCCCATCAAAGAGGTTGATCCAGCTCCCATAAGGAATGGGCTACGGCAAAAAAATTTCATATTTTCAGAGTCGATAGAACTCGTCAAGACGCGTTCAACGATGGCCAGTTTTTTAATTTTGGTCAACTGGTAAGGGGGGAGGGGGGTTCAAAGGCAAAACCTTCATAGTCCCATAACTTTCCCCCAAATCAATATTTTGACTTGTACATTGCGCCAAAAGATTCTTCTTAAAAAGAACTTTCGATTGATGTGTATGAAAATTAAATTATACAAATTTTAAACCAATTTTTTTCAATTTTTACAATTTTTCCAACTTGAAATTTTTGGTTTTTTGAGCCTGAAAAATACGCGCAACGGGTTGAGGAGAATAAAAACTATGGGAATAAAAGTAAAAGCTATGTTCTTATGAATGGCACAAACCGCGATCTAGGGAAATGCTCCGTTCAAAAGTTATCAGCGCCTAAAGTTGCGCACCTCCGAAATCACGGTGCGTTCAGTGCATGTTTTCAATGGCGCGAGTTATATCATGTGTACTCATATGCACCTAATTACTAATTAATAATGTGCAACTCGATACTTCTCACATTATAGATCACTTCGACCACCCAGTTGGGCTGTCCGATGATCGAGCAGAGCTCATCACAAAAACTGATCAACGAATCATTCTCTTACATCGCTGAGGATCACAGTCCTTATTTCCTTAGGAGCTGTCTCCCTCAAATTGGAACTTAAATCATTTTTATACATTGTCTTTATTTTTCTAACTTCAAGTTGTCTATTTTACTTCGTTATTGTTTTTCGTCTCTAAAGTGTTTTATGAAATTATTTTATCCGATTTTTGATTAAAAAACATTATTATTATTATTACAAATAGTCGACATTTTATTTGCAAGTTATAAATAAAAGAACGAGCCTTGTTCTTTTATAAAACTGGCGCAGTCGCGTAGGATACAGTCGGAAAATCACAGATACACATTCATTGCGAATTGTATCAAAGATTTCTCTTGTGTTGATCCACTTTGGACGTGCACCTCACCTCAATTTTAAATCACGAAATTCAAAATTCAAAAACACAAAAAGAAGAAAATAGAAGACAAAAAAAAGGAAGAAACGTATCCTTTGAGACACTCTCTCCAACGCACGAGGCTTTGACTCCTCCACCGCACGGGACTTTGACTTCCCCAACGCACGGGACTTTGACTTCCCCAACGGACCAAAAACACTGTTCCACATTCAATTCAAAGGACTTTGGCAAAGGATGACTTCGATCTTGACTGTACTCCAGCTGCTATAAGTCTTCGGGATTTCAAAACTAGTCATATAAGTCTTCGGGATTTCAAAACTGGTCAACGGAACAAAAACTGTCTCACATTCAAAGGGCTTCGGCAAAAGATGACTTCGATCTTGATTGTCCTTCAGCTGCTGTAAGTCTTATTGTTACTTGTTCTGATCAGTCCCCAATTTTTTTTCCTAATTTTTTTGTTATTTTTTGTGTATTGTCTAATCTCCTGCATGCTGCCAAGTGTCCTGGCACCCCCCCTCTTTTTTCAATTTTTTGTTTTTTTCGATCTATGCTCATTACCCCAGATATTTCTCGTTGGCGTTCCGTCACTGACGAAACCATAAATTTAGTAGAGCAATTTGCTGAAAGTACCGGGTCGACTGGTGTTCCATCGCTCAAAAAAATGGCTCTTCCAACGATTCCGAGTAGTTATTTAGATACTATTCTCAGATCACCCCGGGGGAAAAGCAAAAAATTTAAAAAACCCCCCCATTTAAAAAAGGGGGGCCCTTTTTGGGAATTTAAAATTTCCCCGGTAATTGGAACAAGGGGGGAAACCCCTTGGAAAATTTTGGGGGGAAAAACTTTTATTTAGGTAATAAAACCCCACAAAAAATTGGGTTTTTTCCAAAAAAAGGGAAAAACCTTCGAATTCCCGTTTCAAAGTTTTTTATTTAAAAACTTTTTTGATCCATTGTTTAAGGTTGAAAATTGGGCCCTTAACAAAAAAAAGGTTTATTAAAAAATTTCCCAAAAAACAAAAATGGAAGAACCCGTTCGATTACTTCAAAGATTCCCAAAAGAAGTTTTTTAAGAATTCAAAAATTTCTTGAAAAAGAAAAAATATTAAAAAGGAATTCCCAAAAAGGGGAAAGGGTTTTAACAAATTTTGGTTTCCCCCCAAGGTTTTTAAACTTTTCAAAAATTCAAAATTTTAAAAATAAACCAAACCCCCTCGGCTTAACGAAAAATAAAAATTTTCCTTTTGGGTGAAGGGGGAAAATTACCAAAAGGGGAACCCCTTCTTTAAACACTTTCAAATTACCATTTCCCTGTGCCTTTTTCCCAAAAAGAAACCCCCAATTTTATTTCCGGGAAAAAAGAAATTTAAAAATTTTTTGGGGGAATTTTAATCGGGCCCGGGTTTAAACAGCCCCAAAGCAAATTTTTCCCCAAAATAATTTTAAAAAATTTAAAATTTTTCCCAAAAACAAATTTTTGAAAATGGGGCCCAAAAACGTTCCAATTAAAAAAACCAAACCTTTTGGGCCCGATTTGGGAAAAAATTAGGGGGGAAAATTTTTGGGGTTTTTTCCCGGAAAACCCGCCGGATCAAAATTTTCACAAATAATTTCTCTTTTGATTCCTTTCCCCGTTTTTTCCCCCCAAAAAAAAAATTTTTTTCCCGGGTTTTTAAGTCAATTTTTGATTATTCGGTTCCCCAACTCTTTTAAACCCCTAAAGCCGAAATTTTTTTCCCAAAAAAAAAATTTAAAAACCCAATTTTACCCAACGGAGGCAAATTAAAATTAACCAAAATTTTTTTTTTAAATCCGGGGTTTAAAAAAAAATTTCCGGAACTTTTTTTAAGGCCAAATTTTTTAGGAAAAATTTTGGGGTTGAACCCTCTTTTGAAAAACCCTTGGCCCCCCTTTTAAAAATTTGCCAAATAAAATTTTTTTTAATTCACTCCAATCTTTCCCCCTTTTTAGGGGAAAATTTTCCAAAAAAAGGTTTAAACTAAAAAATTTTTTAATTAAAATTCAAGGGTTTAACCAAATCTTTTAGGCCCCTAAAAGGGCCGGTAACTTTTTTCAAATTTGAAAAAAAATTTTTTAAACCCCCTTTTTATTTTTCCAACTTTGCTTTGGTTTCAAATAAAAAGAAACCCATTTAAAAAAGAAAAAAAAACCGCAAAAAATTTTTTTTTAATTTTCAAATTTTTTTCATTTAAGGACCCTTGATTTCCCTCTTTTGAAAAAGTTTTTTGCTTAAGGAAAAATAAAACTTTTTAAAATTAGTTAAAATGAAATTTTTTCCCATTTTTTTGGGCCAATCTTTTCCCCCACTGCGGAAGAAATTCAGAAACCCCTTTTTAAAAAAAATTTTCCCCAAATACCCCAAAAAAAAAATTAAACCCAATTTGAAAATTTAAAAGGGTGGAATTTCCCATAAATTGTTTTAGCGGAACCAAAAAAAAGGCAAAAAAAAACGGGTAATGTTCCGAAAAAAAAAATTCAAAAATACCCATTAATTTTTTTCTCAAAACACATTTTTGGGGTATATTTTGACGCAGAATCTTTTAAATTGGTTCGAAAAAAATTGAAAAAATGAAAAAGAAAAAAAAAAAAAAAAGAATAAAGAAAATTTTATAAAACGAGGGGCCCCGATTTTTTTTAAAAACAAGTAATATAAATCTAAAAGAGAAATCAAATTTAAAAAAGTTAGTTCATGAAAAATTCTAAATTTTTTTTTTTAAAAGGGTTAAGGACCCCGGTTTAAAAAAAGGAAGTGAAACTTGAAAATTAGAATTTTTTTTGGAAAAAATTTTTAAAAGGGTTATCGAAAACCCTCAAGACAAACAGGAATTTGGGGATAAGTCAAAAAGTGAAAAGGGGGCATTAAGGGGCCCTTTAATTCCCCGGGGTTTTTTGGGAAAGGTGTAAAAAGGCAGAGCAAAAAAGAGAAAGGGGGTAGGGTTTTAGATTAAAAAATTGAACGAAAAAAAAAATTGGGAAAAACCCCCACCCCTATTTGGAAAAATTTGCTTGAAAACTCGGAAAATTTGTTTTTAAGCCCTTAGATTTGAAAAATTGGGTTTTTTAAAAAACAGGCCCAAAAATTCAATCGCCAAAAATTTTGGGTCCCAAAAAGGTTTTTTAAATTTAAAAAAAGAATAAAATTCGGGTTACAGAACGCCCCAGCGACTTTTCAGCCAATGATGGATTCTGTGCTTGCTGGACTCCAAAATGACATAAGCTTGGTCTACTTAGATGACATAGTACATTTAGTTCATCTTTGCTAGAGCATATTCGCAACTCCGAAAAGTTTTCGAAAGACTCCGACAGTTTAACCTCAAAATCCAAATTGACAAAAGTGAATTCTTGAAAAATAAAGTAGAGTACCTTGGTCATCTTATAACTAAGGAAGGTGTAAAACCAAACCCAGATAAAATATCTGCCACCCAAAAATTTTTCCGATTCCAAAGACACCAAAGAAATTAAATCCTTTCTTGGTCAAATTTGGGTACTATCGCAAATTCATTAAAGTTTTTTCCCCAAATTAACTAAATTTCTCACCGTTTGTTTAAAAAAGGATGCGAAAATTCCGCATGAAAATCCAAAATTCATCGCTCAATTTCAACAATGTCGCAATCTTTTGTGCAATGATCCAATCCTTCAATACCCCGATTTTTCTCAAGAATTCATTTTAACAACGGATGCTTCAAACTTTGCGCTAGTAGTTGTCCTTTCCCAAGGTAAAGTGGGGCAAGACCTCCCTGTGTGCTACGCATCAAGAACTCTCAATGATGCGGAAACTAGATCTTCTACAATTGAGAAAGAATTGTTAGCCATAGTCTGGGCAACAAAAACTTTCCGTCCCTACCTTTTTGGCCGCAAATTCAAAATCTTAACGGACCACCGCCCTTTAACGTGGCTTTTTTCTCTAAAGAATCCAGAGTCAAAGCTGGCAAGATGGCGAATAAAATTAGAGGAGTATGATTATTCAGTTGAGTATAAACCTGGAAAGAAAAACCTGAATTGTGATGCCCTTTCCAGAATTCAACTCCATTTCCATACCTTAATCCCCGATAATTTAGATTGTGAACGAATATTAGACATGAATGAGCGAGAAGCTTTGCTAAATTTCACCGAGTCTCAAGACACAGAGTCTTTAATTGTAAACTTGGATGAAAATGAAACCAAAGACGAACCAGTCCCTGGCCCTTCTCAAGAGAATTCCAATAATAGTGACACAATGCACTCCCAAGAAGAAAACCCAATTCAAGAAATTCCCATCACCGAGAAAGCCTTAAATTATGCAAAAAATCAGATAAGCTTTAGGCAGCACAAAATGCCTTCAGAGATAAAAGCACAAACGCTTTTTCCACACACGCGTAATGAAAAAACACGCCTGTGGATAACTCTAAACCTTCAAAATTTAGAAACAGATTTGACCCAAAAAATTTCGGGAAAAATTAACCCAAATTTTAAATATCGACTCCATTTCCTTCCTGATGATTTTTACTCAAAGGTCACTCCTATAATCCAAAAAAATTTCCAAAATTTTAAAATTTTGGGGAAGACAAATAGATTTCTTGAGCATGTCGAAACCGACGAAGCTCTACTTCTCACGATAAAAAATTACCACGAAGGAAAAAAATAAACCCCCGTGGAATTATCGAAACTGAGCACCACCTTCAGAGAAAATTCTATTGGCCTAATATGAGAAATAGCATTCAAACTTTTTTGGCTAATTGTGAGATATGTAACAAAGCAAAGTATGATAGGAACCCTTAAAAACTTCGATTTGAAAAAACTCCAACTCCAATGAAACCATTTGAAATAGTGCATATCGATCCTTTCCAAATTGAGAAACAGGTATTTTTGGCCCTCACAGACGCATTTTCTAAGTATAGCCAAGCATATCCTGTAGATGCAAAGCAGGGGATAGAAGTCTTAAAACAACTTCTCGTTTATTGTAATCATCATGGGTGTCCAAAGAAATTAATAACGGACAAGGGTTCAGAATTCGAAAATAAACTGCTGAAAGACTTCTGTGCAACTCATAATATCGAATTTCACGTAATCAGCTCCGATCATCCGAATTCTAATGGAATCGTTGAGAGGTTCCACTCATCGCTCATTGAACATATAAAACTTTTCAAACTTGAGCCAAAATTCCAGAAGGACCCAATCCAAATGTTGATCCTTTATGCTCTAGCTGCTTATAATAACTCCATCGTTGCCGCAATTGAGTTAACTCCCCACGAAATAGTCACTGGCCACTTAGAAACAGAAAAATTCTTAGATTCAGCTGATACCCCCACAACTCAAGCCTATGTAGCGAAACACAAGGAGTATTGTAGAAAATTGTACGACCTCATTCACCATCGTTTAGAAGCAAATAAGATTAGTTATATCAGTAAAGCCAATCAGAAACGACAAACGGCTCCCGAAAAACCTCAGCCCGAAGTCGTTCTCCAAAAACTCACCCGAGGTAGGACCAAACCCCAACCTCGCTTCGTTCAAAAGAAAGTTCAGTATCAAGTAGACCCTAAGACATTAATTTTGAAAAATCCTGCAAACCCTTCAGGGATAAAAAATAAGGTTGGATCAATTAAAAAGGTCACCCAAAAACTTTAAATCTGTTGCAGATGCAGCTGCGCAATCTGCCTCTCAGACTCAGAATTCGTCTTCCGAAACCTGACCGACCAAATTGCAATCTTGCCTGTAAAACTAGGCCAAGCTTATTTGGAAAACGCTGATTATACATTAATTCACGTCATTGATATCGGACCTTTGTCAAAATCTTATCAGTCTTTGTCTCTACACCTGGATAATTTTTTGAAAAATATTAAGACCTATCATTCTAACCTTCATTTAAGTAACGATAGATCTGATCGACCCAATTTTCTTTATGAGGCAGACGATTTTATAGGGAATTTGAAAATAATCGATTCAAAAATCGAGGAGAAACTTTTATTCCTTAACCCAGCAAAGCGCAAACGATCATTAAATTTCTTGGGAACTGGAATAAAATTCATAACCGGCAACCTAAATGCAGATGATGGTGAACGCTATGATAAAGCCCTTCAGGCCATCCAAAAAGGTCAAATTATTCTAGAAAATCAAGTGCAATCCCAGTACTCTCTTGCTACCCAAACAGTTGAACAGTTTAAAACAAATCTTGCAAAAATTGACTCAAATATGAAAATACTTAAGTCAAAAATTGATGAGTTTGCTTCTGCCTTATTGAATAGTACAAATTTTAATTCATTAGAAATACAAATCGAACAAACATTGAGGACCTTTTCTCTTAGTTACTCTGTTTTGCTTTATTTTCTCACCGAAATCGAAGACACGATTGCGTTTTGTTAAGCTTAAGTTTTACACCCTATTATTATCTCACCCAAAGTTTTATTGATGGAATTGTTACAAATCCAACAGAATTTTAATGTGACTTTTCCTCTGCCTTTAAACGAGGAAAATTTATTAAGTTTAGGAAAATCTATTTCTGTACATTGTCAGAGAGAGACCTCTCTATTGATATATAACTTGATAATCCCATTGAACGATAAGGAAGTATATAATTATTATTCTCTCCACTCAGTCCCCATGTTTGTAAGATCAGAACAAGTTCTTTTTCAGCCGCAGCATCAATACAGGGTGGTCCGAAAGTCCCGGGACGGCTTCATAACTTTTGAACGGCTGCATATAAAAAAACCAAACTTGGGGGATGTTTATAACTTAATAGGAACTACTTTTTTGGGGTACCCGAAAATTCCCGGGGGGGACCCGTAAATGGGGGTTGCGCCCCCCAACTCAAAATTTTCAAATGGCAACCCCATCTTGTGATACCTTGTTTAAAAGGGCATGAAATTCTAAGACTTTTGGCGCAAACCGGAGGTCGATATCGTTTTTTGTCTTCGATATATCGATAGTCAAAGTTCGATTTCGACCCATTTTCAAAAAATCAGAACTTGCATTTGAAAAGTCGGACTTTAGAACACTAGGAGTCAACAATACTCTAAAAAGAAAGTACTTTTCAGAAAAAAATACGGTTTTTATATTTGTCTAGTCTTAGGCCCCCCTAAAGTTATTTAAAAAAATGACCCCTCAGGGGGGCTATCTCAAAAATTCCGAGCCACGACCCCTATCGAGTGATACATCGCTTGAAAGGGCACACAAAACTGAGCATTTCGGCGCAAACCGCAGGTCGATATCGCGTTTGGTTTTCGATATATCGAAATTTGCCAATGAGTTGAAAACCCAACTGAGTCATTCGATATGTCGAAAACCAAAAAAGATATCGACCTGCGGTTTGCGCCAAAATGCTCAGTTTTGTGTGCCCTTTCTAGCGACGTATCACTCGATAGGGGTCGCGGCTTGGAATTTTTGAGATAGCCCTCCTGAGGGGTCATTTTTTTAAATAATTTTGGGGGGGCCCCAAGACTAGACAAATATAAAAACCGTATCTTTTTCTGAAAAGTACTTTCTTTTTAGAGTATTGTTGACTCCTAGTCTTCTAAAGTCCGACTTTTCAAATGGAAGTTCTGATTTTTTGAAAATGGGTCGAAATCGAACTTTGACTATCGATATATCGAAGACAAAAAACGATATCGACCTCCGGTTTGCGCCAAAAGTCTTAGAATTTCATGCCCTTTTAAACAAGGTATCACAAGATGGGGGTTGCCATTTGAAAATTTTGAGTTGGGGGGCGCAACCCCCATTTACGGGTGCCCCCCGGAATTTTCGGGTACGCCAAAAAGTAGTTCCTATTAAGTTATAAACATCCCCCAAGTTTGGGTATTTTATATGCAGCCGTTCAAAAGTTATGAAGCCGTCCCGGGACTTTCGGACCACCCTGTATATAATCCAGCATCGGGAAACAACTCTCAGCTCAAACACGGAATGCATTTATCTGCAGAATGCCATGTACCAATGCTCCAATGCTCCGTTCCATCCGGCAACTATGTGCGAAATCGAAACTCTGAGTATTGGCAGTATCGAAAAGTGCCCAAAGGTTAACCAAGCAAAAAATCCGACAATTACTCAAATACCATTTGCTCACAGTTACCTAATCTCTATCGACATACCAACAAAAATCTCAGTCGAATGCAAAAATAACAAAGAAGTAATGTTTATACTAGGAAATTATTACCTAGAACCTAGAAATTGTACAATTTATTTTAATGGTACAAGATTAGCCTCCCCGATCTCCTCTAGATCATACATGCCTTCTGAATTAATTTTAATTAGGAGTCAAATTACTGTGACTAATTATTCACTATCAAATCTTACAGCTCACTTTGAATCAAACGGATTATTTCCTTCCATGTGGTACAATTTCATTTCAGATCGTACGCAGACTTTGGACGGCGTAACGTATACATTCTTTGTCATAGTACTCCTTTTTATCTTGCTAGGTGGAATGTTATGGTACCGCCGGTTCAGCACGAGCCCGGCGCACAGTGCCTCATCTCCAGTTGTCATGTATGCACCACGAAGTGTTGAGCCCTGTCTCATCAAACCAACAGAAGTTCTGTCATTTAATGAGACTCTTGCTCAAACCGAAAAATGGCGATATCCCGGCAACTTGCCGATCCGATACGATTTTTCGAACTAGGCATGGAGGAGTTATATCATGTGTACTCATATGCACCTCTAATTACTAATTAATATTGTGAAACTCGATACTTCTCACATTATAGATCACTTCGACCACCCAGTTGGGCTGTCCGATGATCGAGCAGAGCTCATCACAAAAACTGATCAACGAATCATTCTCTTACATCGCGTATTGAGGATCACAGTCCTTATTTCCTTAGGAGCTGTCTCCCTCAAATTGGAACTTAAATCATTTTTATACATTGTCTTTATTTTTCTAACTTCAAGTTGTCTATTTTACTTCGTTATTGTTTTTCGTCTCTAAAGTGTTTTATTAAATTATTTTGTCCGATTTTTGATTAAAAAACATTATTATTATTATTACAAATAGTCGACATTTTATTTGCAAGTTATAAATAAAAGAACGAGCCTTGTTCTTTTATAAAACTCGCGCGTCACCCTCGCTCACCCGAGATCGGTACGCGCCATTGAAAACATGCACTGAACGCACCGAGATTTCGGAGGTGCGCAACTTTAGGCGCTTATAACTTTTCCCCAGATCGCGGTTTGTGCCATTCATAAGAGCATAGCTTTTACTTCTATTCCTATGGGTTTTATTCTCCTCAACCCGTTGCGCGTATTTTTCAGGCTCAAAAAACCAAAAATTTCAAGTTGGAAAAATTGTAAAAATTGAAAAAAATTGGTTTAGCATTTGTATAATTTAATTTTCATACACAACAATCGAAAGCTCTTTTTAAGAAAAATCTTTTAGCGCAATGTACAAGTCAAAATATTGATTTGGGGGGAAGTTATGGGACTTTGAAGGTTTTGACTTTGGACCCCCCCCCTCCCCCCCTTACCAGTTGACCAAAATTAAAAAAACTGGCCATCGTTGAACGCGTCTTGACGAGTTCTATCGACTCTGAAAATATGATTTTTTTTTGCCGATAGCCCATTCCTTATGGGAGCTGGATCAACCTCTTTCAAATATTTTCACCTCTGGACATGATTCCGCCTTCAATTCGAAGTGTTTGCGATTTTGCAGAGAAGCTGTGCGAATAGTTGCTTACTTCATCCTTTGAAGGCCACTTTAGATCCCTAATTTCAATTCTAATTTTGCTTTCAACAAGTTTTAGGGTGATTCCGGGTCATGAGAAATTTTTATTTCTTGAGTTGCATTAATTATTTTTGTTCTTTGTTCTATCTGTTGGAGTTTCTTTTTCCCCATAATTTTGATGGGTTGTAGAAATCGATTGATCTTTGCATTTCCTCCAACGAATGCAATATTTGGTTTTCCCTTTTAGACTGTGGATCTTCAAAAAAAAATTAATTTGGTTGATTAAACCACCCTTTAAAGTCTTTGTTTGTAGATTGCGTACACCAAAAGTCAACAAAATTCATCCATCCATTTTTGGTTGAATTTTCTTTATAAGTTTAATTTTCTTTGGATATTCTATTTTTTGGGTTTGATGGAACAGCTATATTGCCTTTAAACCGTCTCAGACTTGAGAGTTGGATATTGTAGTTTTACATGGAAAAAAAAATCTCTGCCTAGGCTGGTTGCAAGCTTTTTGTTGCAATTTTCATCAAACATATAATTGAATTTCTTATTCCAAGTATTATAATTGTTTTTTTATTTGCTTGGTTTCAAAGATTTTTGCTCGATCGCACCTATATTGCCCCTTGAACCGGTCTTACAGGTTTTTTATGATGACTGTATGAGAGGAATATTTCAGTGGGCCGGTAACATATTATGTCTGAAACTCGCTTAAGGGTTGTATATTGTAATTGTGAGGGATACCCCCTTTAGTAGACTAATTTTGGATTGTATTTGCCAATTCTCATCAAAGTTCATTGGAACAAACCTGAATTATCCCAATTAATAGGATTATGTTTTTATTTGCTTTTATATTCCCATATTTTATTTGGCATTCATAAAAAGGAGGGAGGACGGGAGGACAAGCCTAAAAAAGGAGGACGGTTGGCAACCCTAAGTACATTGTGTATACAAAGTTTCATCAAGATTCATCCAGCCTTTAGTAATTGGCACTGAGTTGCAAGATTAATTTATCACTTTTATTCCATTTTTTGGCTCCAACGCTCTAAATTGATTTTTTAAACAGTCTTAAGGGTTAAGGACGTGGCACAATCCTCATGGGAAATGGCCTACGGTCAAACTTAATAAATGTGGCATCATTTTTTTCGTCTCGTCGTCCTGATCAAAAAGTCTCACGGGCCCAAAAAATTATCATCGCCCGTTTTCGAGATAATCGAGCTTAAAGTTTGAACAAATCTCGGCACTCAGGGACGAATTCGCTCGGTAATTGAGCGTGCGACTTACCCTGGAAGCGGCTTACCGCAAACTCATAAAGGAAGAATCCTTCCTTTATGCGCAAACTGGCGATGGCTGCCGCCCCTTTTGCTCACACTCTGTCCGGAGAGCGTGTTGAAGCGTTTGGAGTGGGAGAAAAAGGGGCATCACCTCCGGACGGAGTGTGAGCAAAAGGAGCGGCAGCCGTTGCCAGTTTGAGGCAAGCCGCTTCCAGGGTAGGACGCACGCTCAATTGCCGAGCGAATTCGTCCTTGAGTGCCGAGATTTGCTCAAACTTTAAGCTCGATTATCTCGAAAACGGGCGATGATAATTTTTTGGGCCCGTGAGACTTTTTGATCAGGACGACGAGACGAAAAAAATGATGCCACATTTATTAAGTTTGACCGTAGGCCATTTCCCATAAGGATTGTGCCACGTCCTTTGCTGAACTTTAAGGGGTTTTTTTTTTACCGTGGGCCGGCTAGTTGTAGAATGTTTTTACCAATTTTCTTCCAAATCCAAAGATCCATTATTGAAATATTTAAATTTGTCTCTTTTTTGACCCATTTTCCCATTGATTTTAATGGAAACCATTTTTAATCCATAACTAACCTAAAAATTAAAATTTAAAAAAAAAAACAAAAAAATGCCCTCTGAGGAATGTTTAAAGCAACATCTCTGCAAAATTTGGATGCATATGGATCAATAGTTCAAAAGTTATGCTGGGTTGCACGTTCATGACTATACGGACAGACACACAGACAGACAGACGGACAGATAGACGCCAAAGAAATTATATGCATTTACCCCTCCCAACCACATAGGGTTAAGAAATATTGAAATATCATATGGATGGATGTTCTTTAGAATACTATTAGACATTATAAGAGCCAATTATTTTATAATTATCATGATTGAATTAGTCGCAGCGGGCCAAGTATCGAAACATAATGCATAAAAAATCTCATTCACAAAAATCTCCCATTGCAATACTTTCTCAATTTTTCTAATTTCATTAGAGTGAGAAAGTAAAAATAGTGTGTGTAGTGACGTCACTAGGTGGAATTCCCATTTAAAACAATGTATTTTGAGCCAAAATATTATCTTCGGAACAATGGGACTTAATTAGAAACCAAATGAATCTTTGTTCTCAGCTCATCAAGTACTTTCATCTCCTCTATAACGAACACAACATTTCAGACCCTTGAAACAGTCCCATCGTATATCATACTATTCAATAGACGCAAAACGGTGGCTCTGAAGTGAATGCTCCAAGGATTGGGAAAACTGGCAACCAACCAAAGATGTGCCATTGCTCCATCTCACTCTTTTTTCCTTTATTTTGCCGATTTTGCAGCAAATCCGCAAATATTCAGACAACTGAGACAACAGACATAGACAATAGGCATGGGACCATGGGGTCCACAGTCTGTAATGGATATAAGATATAGATATAGTCTATCATACACACATACACGATGGCCAATGTTAGTGTGCGCACGCGAGGTCGGGTTTATGTTTATTCAGTGCATAGAATGCTCCGTTTGTTTCCGTCTCTCGAGAATCTCAGCTCGCATCAGATCATGAAGATGGGTCCGGTTTCGTCGCCAAAGAGAGGGCTTTTCCTTATATATTTTCACCTAAAAGTTGCTGAATTAAAGTTCTATTTTTAAATGAAAAACTGTATTATTGCAAACAGTATTGGTTTTTGCTGAGACGAATAATCCAATACGCAATCGTGAAAGCGTCGCATTTGATTTAGCTAGTTTTGATCTTGTATGCTTCACATACATAACAAAAGTGGACTTTGTAGGAAGAAAACGACTTGTATGTAGGTAAAGTGGGTGCGCCAAATAAAGCCACCCGTTCTTTTGACTCTGTAAAAATTGTTACAACAGTCCTATACCTGCATGAAATGTGGCACACACATATGCTTTACAACTTTGTCACTGAGGAAATTAAAAGAGTACATTTTTGTTAACGGAAAAAAATTTCTGAAATTTCAGTTTCAAACGATTTCAGCGAGTGGCCTTATTAGAAACACAGGGTCCAAAGAAGGTCATCTGCTGAAATTGGGTTAGATAAAATATTTTCAGCCAGAAACATTTGTAAAAATGCAAAATTTAATGATTCGATAAACTGGTAAAAACTATAGCAAAAAGTATGAAATTTGTATTGGTGGAAAAAAAAATAAGACGTACGTCCTGATGCGATTGCATCAGAAAAGGGGGCCCGACAACGTCCGAATGGTAGTGTGTTTGAGTAGGTGTAGGGAAAATATGGGTATAGAGTAGTTTTCCCGAAGCCTAGTGTTTCCGTGACGGTAACATGCATTAGTTTTTTTATTATTAACGTTTCAGAATATCAAATACCAGGTAAAAAGTTGTGGATACGGTTGGTAAAATGAATTATAACATAAATGAATCGTAGGTACAGTTGTATTTTAAATGAAATTTTCAGAATGAATTTCCACAAATATAAACCGAAGGTACAGCCGTATTTTACTTAAGACGTTAAGAATACATAGAAGTACAAGAAACAAAATGTTGCAGGTGAGATAATTGAAATTTATTGAGGTACCTGTATGTAAATTGGGTAATGGTCACTGAAGTGAGAGAAATACACCTGAGCATTATGATGATTTAAATTTGTAAAGACAACATCGATTTGGCTGTTATAGATGGTAGTTACAGCTCCAGTGGGTAATGCTGATTTCAACTTTCGATTGATTAAAACACTTTCTAAAAAGGCCGTATTATTACCCACTAAATTATTGTAGTTGAAATCTCCGATTAAAACAATTTGAGCATTGAGGGGAATACATTTTGTGACATATGAGAGAGTTTCAACGAATTTTTTTTTTTCGAAACATTGGGTGATTTGTATCCGCTGACAATAAACAATGGTCCTTTTTTTAAGACAAATAATGAAACAATGTTTGATGAGTCTTTAAGTGTTTTGAAAGCAACAACATACAGATCGTCTTTGCTCAAACAAATAATGTTGGTGCTCTTAAGATTTGACCGTTAAACGGAAACTGTCAAGTACTTAAACTGTGGAAATTTGAAATGGGTTGAATTTTTTATGTTTGCTTCCGACAAAATGACCACATCGTGTTTTTTGAACAAAAGGATCAGAAACAATGTCTCGATACTTGTGTTGTTTAATGTTTGTACATTATGATATATCTGTATGGGCGAAAATTCACTTTAGTGACCGACTGTAAGCCTTTCATATACTTACATAACACTCCATTAAACAATGCTTCTAATCGCCGTGTTAAATGGAAGTTACCGCTTATGGAATATGATTTTCGGTTAGAACACCGTCCGGGTACATCCCGTTGCTTAGCAACGGCCGACTTTTTATCACGTGTCATAGAACAGTCAATAGTAAAGCGTGACGTTTCGATGATTCGAGACAACTGTACGGGTCATTCCATTTTAAATAAACTAGAGCCTGTGCTGCCTAGTCATGGATTTTGGAAATATTTTGTGGGGTGATTGTAACTACTTTTAGTAGCTCAAAACGTATTTTTTCATATTTTTTTAGCTTACGGCCCCTGAAATATAGGCAACCGGAAATTCAAAAATTGCGATTTTAGGCTTATCTTTGAACGCGTGCCACAGCCTTAATTCTCAACGGAAAGATACGGTTGAGGTCTCATTTTGATGCATTTTGCGTTCTTCATTGCTTTAGGTCGTTTTTCATTAATTGAAGGTTTAGCAGGTTGCATACCTATTTGAACTTTGGTGACCCTTTTGCAAGTTTTCCGATCTTTGATAATTTTTTTAAATAGGATAGCGTTGGTAGAAAAAATTCATACTTTCCAAGCTCTAAGTACACTACTAAGAGTACCTGCTCAAAAAAAATTGGATCTCCTGAGCAATTTTTTCTAGTTGAAAAAATTGCTTAAAGACGGCTGAAATTAAGAAAGACCCAACTTTGAGGTTAAAAAAGTCGATGTGGGGATTCATGAAAAAATCTTAAAAAATAATTACAATTACCGCTTTTATGTCTACTTTCAATATCTGAAGTCGAAAGTTTGTGTATTTGATCGCTACAGTCGATTTTTTAAGCGTGCCGTATATATACGGTACGCTTTTTGTTTTCATTTTCATATCTAATATATAAGTTGCATGCTTTGCTTATGGCAAAACCTTGGCGGGAAAGGTTTGAAAAATTAAAAACGTGTTTTCATAAAACTGGTTTCATTAATTGTTAATTTATTGCTGCAATCCAGGAGGTCTCGGCGTCTATTTTCTTAAAATTGTAAAAGTTTTGGTATTCCTGTTAATTTCAATAAGTTATTAAGCGTCAAAGTCGAATTCCTTTGAACGAGAATTCCATACAGGTCCAGCAACCTAAGTCATTTGTGCCAACCTATGAGTCAAAATTCAAAGGCAGGAGGGGGGTGGAAACATCTCCCGCAGGAACCCTCTTTGCCCCTCGCCTTTGGGCTCCACCGGTCACAAGATTTCTTCACGGTGCATTAAGCGGTCGTAAATGTGTCAAAATCTGTTTGACGAGGGTTTCGGAAAGAAGTGCCGGCGAGGTATTGATAAAGAGCGGGCGGGGAATAGAAAAGAGAGGGACTCGTTCATATCCTTAAGTAGACCTGTTTAGTGATGACGTCACGATCAGAATTGGTTCCAAACAAATGCTCTATCTCTCACACTCGTTGATTTACCTATAAGAAATCAGATCCAAATTTTCGAACGCAAATTCATGCTAGTTAAAGAACAGTTTTCTCAAATTTTATTGCACCATTAGATTCCACGTATTTTAAAGTATCTTTTCACTCTAACATAATTCCTAAAAGATCACAAGCGAATTTACAATCACAGTTATACCGAAAGATGTTCTACGTTTTGTCCTCGTCTTACTCACGGTCTCTTATGGGAGTATCACCGCCATGACACTCAATCATTCCAACTTCTCTTCGTATCGAAGCTATTGTTCGAGGTATAACACATGTCGTGATGGTGCTGATGAGCCTATATCCTAGAATTTTGTGCTCATAAAAAACTGTGAGTGTGACAAGGACAAAACATAGGACTTTCTTTGATATAACTGTGATTGTGCATTGATGCGCGATGTTTCAAAAAGTTTGTGGTATAGCGGGCTCATATTTTATCACTGAGAAAAAAGTGGCTGTTAAAACTGTAAGAATAGAGCCATAGATGATTTTGCTTTATTTCAATCATGAAACCTATCGTTGCTATAGTCAGCGCGCTTGAATCTACACGAATTCCGATTGTCTCTATGGAATTTCGATTATTTCTATGGGAAAAAAAGCGCGGGAATATATATCCTATCGGAAAATTCATTGAAACAATCGGAAATTTTTATAAGGGACGTGGAACCCAATGGTGTGATAAACACAACTGGTGCAAAGAACATGTTGTTTACTAGCACTTGTATTTGAAAATTTGGATCGTGTTTCATATGGGAAAACCCACGAGAGCGCGAGTGAGGCGGAGCCTTTTTTTGGAACCAATTTTTTTCATGACGTCTCACTAAACAGGTCTTGGTCATTGGAAACATTTGAAATTCTGGGGGATCGGCAAATTGAAAACCCCTTTATGAGCGTCTATGCAATCAAGGGATTTTTGAGGAAATTTTGGGCGTTTTGTTGCGAAAAAAAGGTTTTTAAAATCCAGAACAAAGGGACGGGGGTAAAATTTGCATTAATAGCTCTAAAAAGTGAGAGGGGCTGTCACGTGTCTTCCACCCCTGGACAGCCTCCTTGCTGCGGCTATGGAATTGACTCTGGAATAACTTATTTACCTATCCTAAAAAGTTTCTCGCGTGTATAGTATTTTTTACTGGAAGCTTCTTCAAATTTTGGAAATTATAGGTCCATATGGAACTTTGCTTCTCCAACACGAAAAATGATATCGACCGATGGCAACAGAAAAAAAATAATATTACAATGAGTTGTAATGAATAATGGCTTAGTTTTGACTGTAAACTTTCGATACTTTTCAACAAAATAAATGGGGGAGGGGGAATGGGTCTGTTGCAGACTTTTGCTCCAGCGCTATAGAGTGTTCTGTATCATGTAAAATCGCGTGAAAAGTCCATTGGTGGCATCAGAAAGTCATGAAATGCGATAATAAACTCACAAGAGACGTTTAATGAACTCCAAGTTGGCGGTAAAATATCGAGCAACCTGTATGTATGCACCACGAACATCCAAGGATAGCCAACCTCACAATATCGATCACACCCAATCACAATGTAAATAAAACACATAACCTCTGACGCTTTGAGGTTGTCAACGTTGGCAATTCTTGGATGTTAAAGGTGCATGCATACGGACTGCTCGATACTTTACCGCCATCTTGCATTTCATTAAACATCTCTTGTGAGTTTATTATCGCATTTCATGACTTTCTGATGCCACCCATGGACTTTTCACGCGATTTTACCTACGATGAAACACTATTTATCGTTGTAGCAAAAGTTTGTAACAGACCCATTAAAATCCACAAACGCCTTAAACCTCCACACCTACTAATCTATACCCCTAGAATGCTTGACGTGTAAAGGGCACCTGAAATGGTTAGTTCTGTACATTAAAGGATTATTTTTTCATGAATTCGCAAGTGTTCCATTTATGTATCTTACATATCTACATCGTGACAATCGCAATAAGTGCTGACAGCACCTAAAACGGAAAAAAAGAAGAAAAAAAAACTGTTTATTATTTAGAATCACGGCTTTTCCGAAGGTGTCCGGACATTTCCCCCCCGCAATTTCCCCCCCGGACACTTCCCCCCGGTCATTTCCCCGCAGGGACATTTCTCCCCTGTCAATTTCCCCCCCGGACACTTCCCCCCCCAAGGACATTTCCCCCCCGAGGACATTTCCCCCCCGGACACTTCCCCCCGGTCATTTCCCCCCCCAGTTACTTCCCCCCGAGGTTATATATAGCTAATCAAATAATCAATCAGTTTTTCCCTCACAATTTTCACAAGTTTGAAGGGCGTGTTTAAAAAGTTGCATTATTTGTTTTTGTTTTATTTTTTGTTTTGTTTTAAAGATTTTTTTTCATTGTTAATGTTCCATCAAAATCTTTCAAGAAGAGGGTGTAATCTACTAAACTAAAAAAAGCTTTTGGAGATTGACAGAGTCTGAAAGAGGAAACCAAATATTGCATTCAACTCAAAGAATTAGAACATATTATATCCTGAAATCACTTGAAAACTTGTTGAAAGCAACATCAGAATTTAAAGGACATTCCCCCCCGGCTATTTCCCCCCCGGATATCCCCCCCCGTCTGTTCCCCCTAGTTTTATTGTTAATTAATTACTTTTAAAAATTATTACTATTAAAATTATTTTATAAAATAATTATTCGAGTTGAATGCAATTTTTGGTTTTCTCTTGGTTTTCTCTCTTTCAGACTCTGTCGATCTCCAAAAGATTTTTTTAGTTTAGTAGATTACATCCCCTTCTTGAAAGATTTTGATGAAACATTAACAATGAAAAAAATCTTTAAAACAAAACAAAAAATAAAACCAAAACAAGAACAAATAATGCAACTTTTTAAACACGCCCTTCAAACCTGTGAAAATTGTGAGGGAAAAGTTGATTGATTATTATTTGATTAGCTATAAATAACCTCGGGGGGAAGTAACTGGGGGGGAAATGACCGGGGGGAAGTGTCCGGGGGGTAAGTGTCCTCGGGGGGAAATGTCCTCGGGGGGGAAGTGTCCGGGGGGGAAATTGACGGGGGGGAAATGTCCTCGAGGGGAAATGACCGGGGGGAAGTGTCCGGGGGGGAAATTGCGGGGGGGAAATGTCCGTAAACCTTTCCGAAAATGACGCTTTTTGACTTCAAAAGAACGCAACCTCATTTTTGATCCCTGAACAAGCCGTTTAAAAGGTGGAGGGATTTAGAAATATCTATTGTCTATACTTTATATGGGTAAAAAAGATCGAGCCTTATCAAATAATTTTCTTTTTTCAGCTTTCAATAGGTTTGTTGCAAACTTTTGCTACAGCGCTATAGAGTTTTGATTTTTATGTAAAATCGCCCGAAAATTACATTGGCGGCATCAAACAGTCATAAAAGCCATTCATAAACCCACAAAACGCATTACAAAGAAAGCCAAAATGGCAGTCGTAAAGCCGAACAATCTGTGCACGCGCATACGACGAACATCAAAGACAGGCAATCCATTTTCCCCTTTTTCGTTATAAGGGGGGGGGGGAAGAAAATATCTCTACAGTCAAACTGTGATTTTAAAAATTTGCATGGTCAAGATGTTGTGTTCTGTGAAGGGTGGCGGGGAGCAAAATATCAAGAATATAGGGTGTTGCAAAACTTAAGTGCCAAACTTATGGAGTGTATTTTTGGGGTGAACATGTACCTATATAAGGCTTTATTTTTCTACATGAATATGTGCTACAGATGTTTCTCTTCTGAGCTAAAGCCCTCCAAAGTTTTGAAAACAAAAAACAAAAAACAAACACAAAAAAACAACGCCTTTGACTCATCTCCTTATAGATACATCTGATCTAAATTTATTTTTTTCATAATTTCTCACCAAACAAGCTCAATTGGACAGCACTTCTCACAAAAGAACTGAGTGACATTTTTGATAAAATTGAGTTATTGATTGATAGACCTAGCAATACTGAATCTCGAAGCAACAAGTGCTTCTTCTAATAACAACTATTTCCCGTCAAAATTCCAGGTAAAAGTGAGCTGGTGAGCCTCATTGAAGTCATTGTCCATATGATGAAATTAAATGAGAACTTGGTTCCTTTTTCTTAAACCTTAATCCGAGTCAAGTAAGGAACCAACTCCGACTTGGTTCCTTTTATAGAATTGGGAACGGACTTAAGTCCGGATTAACGGATTTTAAAATATCAACAGTGTAAACCAACTCTGCCGTTTCTCTTAGAGATTCGGTTTTCGTGATTATGCCAAACAAAAAGAAGAAAGGAACCAAGTCACTTTAAACGCTAAAAATTAAGTAGGTACCTTTCCTGCATAGGAAATTCCTTTTTTCCGGTGTTGAAATGCGAAAACATAACACGGTAGTTGAATGAAATCAAAACGTAAGTAATTCCGAGTTTTTTGTTTAAATGCTAGCTCTTCAACTTTGGACTCAATTTTCTCGAGATCAGCTCCATGTCAAGTGGTTCCTCTTTGATGAATTATCATTGCTAGCAAAAGCATTAAAGCTGTTCAGACTTTAGTGGCACGCTTTTCCAACACCTGCGTGTTGGAATTTTCCCTGCTTGTTTTTTTTTTTTTCAAAATTGGTAAAAATTTAATTTGCTCGAACACACGCGATCGAAGTGAATAGAAGAGCCAACTCTTTGAGCTTAAAAAATCTCGCAAAATCTCTAAAATGATCGCTTTTAAGTTCTTTTTCAATGCCTGAAGTCGAACATTTGATTACTGAAGCGCTTCAGTTGAAAAACAAGTTCGTAAAATCGGTTAAAAACACCATTAGCGCGGCCACAATCTGAGCTCAGTTCAGGGCATAGGGGCGCCGCGTGAAATTTTACCAATTTTACAAGCTTGTATTTCAACTGAAGCGTTCAATAATCAAATTTTCGACTTCAGGCGTTGAAAAAGAACTTAAAAGCGATAATTTTAGAGATTTTGCGAGATTTTTTAAGCTCAAAGAGTTGGCTCTTCTATTCACTTCGATCGCGTGTGTTCGAGCAAATTAAATTTTTACCAATTTTGAAAAAAAAAAAAAAAAAATCGACTGTAGCGATCAAATACACAAACTTTCGACTTCAGATATTGAAAGTAGACATAAAAGCGGTAATTGTAATTATTTTTTAAGATTTTTTCATGAATCCCCACATCGACTTTTTTAACCTCAAAGTTGGGTCTTTCTTAATTTCAGCCGTCTTTAAGCAATTTTTTCAACTAGAAAAAATTGCTCAGGAGATCCAATTTTTTTGAGCAGGTACTCTTAGTAGTGTACTTAGAGCTTGGAAAGTATGAATTTTTTCTACCAACGCTATCCTATTTAAAAAAATTATCAAAGATCGGAAAACTTGCAAAAGGGTCACCAAAGTTCAAATAGGTATGCAACCTGCTAAACCTTCAATTAATGAAAAACGACCTAAAGCAATGAAGAACGCAAAATGCATCAAAATGAGACCTCAACCGTATCTTTCCGTTGAGAATTAAGGCTGTGGCACGCGTTCAAAGATAAGCCTAAAATCGCAATTTTTGAATTTCCGGTTGCCTATATTTCAGGGGCCGTAAGCTAAAAAAATATGAAAAAATACGTTTTGAGCTACTAAAAGTAGTTACAATCACCCCACAAAATATTTCCAAAATCCATGACTAGGCAGCAACATATTTCATTAATTTTGGTTGATTTAAAATGGAATGACCCGTACACAAGTAAATCACTCAAAAAAAAAAAAAAAAAAAAAAAAAAAAAAAAAAATTAAAAAACACTTTTATTCAAGCATTCCTTATTTGCAAAACCCTGTGCAGGAAAATGAATCTTTCCTCTTATTTTATTTGTATCTTTCATTTATTTTTCAACTCATTCTGCTATACCATAAATTGGGACAAGCATTTGACTTCCGGTGTAACAATGTGTCGTTCCTCCCGAACGAGTATCAAAAGACCGAGATCGCATGATCCGTTGATTCGAAAACCGTTGTGAAATATGGAATCGGTCAGTGCTCAGTGCGCAGCAACACGGAACCTTGAATCGATTCATAAAACTGAATCAGATTGGTGATCTAATCCGATCGGAACATCCATCAGTAGCTCGAAGTTAAATACGGCGATATGATTGGTGCGTAGAAGCGGTTAATTCGAGTTTCGCGGTAAAAGTCGATTCAAGAAAAGAGACCTTTATGCCTTTCTCCAGTGAAACAATAGTGTCGGCCATTGTTTCATAAAACGAAAAAACTTTCATGACGGCCCCGGAAAACAGTGACAAAAGACGGAATTCAAAAAGATTACTTCTATGGCTTGAAAATAACTTTTTAGTGCGGTGGACAGTCGAGGCATCAACGTCACGTGACTTCAGTCATTCATTTACAGTGGAAACAGAAAGCGCCGTACATTGTACATCCGAACGATTCCAAAAAGGGGCCCTGTACAGGGGCCCCCTTAAAAAAAAAAAAAAAAAAAAAAAAAAAAAAAAAAAAACTGTCGAAAAAATTGTCATGAAAGATTTATAAATTTTCTAACAGAGAAAGTCGAAGGTGAAAAGTTTAAATGTAAAAATACCTTCCGGATAAGACTTTCGAAAAAAGACATTTGCAATTATCTTCCTATCTAATCGACTCTGATGAAAGGAAGTTAATAACTGCAACCCTCATTCCCGCCAATTTAAACATTGACAATACAGAGTGTTGAAAAACTGTTCCCGAATATTTCAGGGGCAAATTCTACAGGTCAAAATAAGACTTTTTTCCCTATAAACATGTGTTCAAAAATGCCCCCCTTTTGAGCTACAGCCCCCCTAAGTTTTAAAAAATTTACGGTTTTTTCGGAATAGCGACCACTATTATGAACCAAATGTCCTAAAAATTGGTGTCCAATGGTAATTTCACGTGTAAAATCCATTAAAGACGTCGAGAAATTCGGAAATTGAGTCTAACTGTACTTTTCACGCAATCTTGTACCTTTAACGGCACGAATTTTATGTTTTGGATTCAAAATTTGAAGAATAATTACCGAAATCGGATGCAAAAAAACCCTTAGAAAGATTTTTGGTCCTCTTTGATTCTTTCGATACGACGCGTTTTAAGCGAGATAATCGCTGCACAGTGTGGAAAAGTCGGCGCTTTTACCATAGCGCCGACCCGAAGAAGCAGCGGAGAGGCGGGTTGCATACTAACTGCCGTTTTTCATGGTAAAAGCGCTGACATTTCCACACTGTGCAGCGATTATCTCGCTTAAAACGCGTCGTATCGAAAGAATCAAAGAGGACCAAAAATCTTTCTAAGGGTTTTTTGCATCTGATTTCGGTAATTATTCTTCAAATTTTTAATCCAAAACATAAAATTCGTGCCGCTAAAGGTACAAGATTGTGTGAAAAGTACAGTTAGACTCAATTTCTGAATTTCTCGAGGTCATTAATGGATTTTACACGTGAAATTATCATTGAACACCAAGTTTTAGGACATTTGGTTCATAATAGTGGTCGCTATTCCGAAAAAACCGTAAATTTTTTAAAACTTAGGGGGGCTGTAGCTCAAAAGGGGGGCATTTTCGGACACATGTCTATAGGAAAAAAGGTCTTATTTTGACCTGTAGAATCCGCCCCTGAAATATTCGGGAACAGTTTTTCAACACCCTGTATAGTGTAACTCCCTTAGTGGTGTAGTCAGGCAGTTTTGAAGGGAGGGGCGGGTCCGGGGCCCGAAAATTGTTTGGGGGGTTGAAGATAAAACGCAAAAAAATTACCTTTGTTTAGGGGAAATTTTAGTGTCAAAAAGGAGGAAAGGTCCAGACCCCCTGGATCTCCCCTTTGTCTTCTCCACTGAACCCCCTCCCCTTCAAATGGCCTCCTGGCTTTCTTACGTACAACTTCCCGTTGTTGGTTTTTTGCTGTCCATAATGGAGCTGTTGCAAACTGTTGCTACAGGCTTATTAATAGTTGATAATTTGGTAAAACCCTGTAAAAAAACGATTAGCGCACAAAAAAATCACGAAATCCACTCCCAAACTCATTCAATGCTTTCAAACGTGAGACCGTAATGGTGGCCGTTGCCGCCCAAATCTTATGGCAACGGTATGCTTCTTCTTCTTCTTTTTCTTCTTGATTGTTGCGAGAACACCTCGTGTAGATTGAGCTGATTGAAGATAAGGGAAACCCAATGTAATCCGTGATGGCAACGGCTTCCATTATGGCCTCGCGTTTGAGAGGATTTTATAAGTTTGGGAATGGCTTTCGTGATTTTTTAGTGCATTAATCGTTATTTTTGCCTAATCATCTAGGTACTAATAAACCTGTCGCAAAAAGTTTGCAAGAGCTCCATTACAAGAATCAACAAAAACAAAAATTATTGCAATATTTAGATAGAAGGAGAAATGCAAAGCAAGAATATGTCCAGATTTCTATACTGATTGGTAATGGTCGACCAATGTTATGAATGAAAAAGCTCTCCCCAAAGCATGCTTTTTGGTTTCAGAGATAAACTTACTTTTGATACTTCTGTGTAACTGTGTTAATACATGGACTTCTACGGGAGGCTAGAGGGGCAGGGGGCCTGGATTTTGAAAGCATGCTAACTTTGTATTCCGGAAATGGCTAGGGGCTTTCAAATAAAATTTTCCAGGAACGCCTGTGTTTCCATCTTTTTTGTTTGTTTGTGAAATGTTTCTCTAGGACTGGACAGTTATAAATAACTAGTGATGGCTTTTGCGTTGGCATTATAGTTGCGTATAAAGACAAAAACAAAGTTAAGCCAACAAATAAATAATAATAAGCAAGCAATCGCTTGAGCAAAACACCACGCCGCCGCGTCCGCGCCAATAGGGCCCCAAGTGTGAAGTATACTTACTTAACATCTATTTTTACTTTCTTGCATGCGTAAGTTCGAAAACGGTTCGAGAAGGATCTTCACCCGAAAATACGAATTTAAATGAGTAGTTTGTTTGTTGTGACATTTGATCAAATGTTTTGATTCTTTTCTTGGTTATTAGTTTTAGAGTAGTAGAGTTGTTCAGAAAGAAGTATTAAGAAAAAAAAAAATTAAAAAAAAATAAATAAAAATAAAATAAATAAACGGTAGGTAAAAAAAAACTCTGTCCGACGGAAGTTTGACCTTGACAGTTTGTCGGATACCTACATCGCGATCGGAGAGATCAAATATGTTGAGAGATGTTTTTCGTACTTGTAGTCGGGGATTGAACCCGGATAATCCCGCGATTCCATGCATAGTATTGTTTTAATTGCTTCGCTCCACGGATTTGCAAAGGTTGAAGAAACGATTAATTCACACGGAAGAACTTGGTGATCGGCTCGGTTCTAGTATCGATGATTACCTTGACTGAGGGCAATGCTACTTGAACTGAAATTAGGGTAAATACACCGGTGAACGTATTAACGACGGAAGGAATAAATGGCACAACGATGTATTTCACCGGTCGGCCTTTTATTTCATTCTCCTTCAATATTGTTGTATTGAGATTGGTCAAGAGTTTAACAAGTCCAATGACCTCTCTGAGTCTGGAGGTTTAGCTGTTTCTAATTATCCTCTAGATTCGGAAACAAAAAATAAAAAGAAAAAAAAAAAAAAAACTCATCGATTGACGTTCACGTTGTCCTCGTTTACGCGTATGCGTTTCACGGCGCGCCATGACAATTATATAGTGACCTTTTAATCAGTATGGAGACACCATATAATCATATCCTCTTCCAGTTTTCTATCATTTTACCTTTATTCAAAGAAATTCTCTCATTTCACGCTTGTAAAACCAAAATATCTACCCACCAACTTACCTGACGCTATCTCTCTCTCTTTAATTTTTTTTTTTTTTTTTTTTTTTTTTTTTTTTTTTTTTCGGCAGCTAACCTACTAGTCTGCAATGATGTCATTCAAAAAAATTTCAAATTAAATACTGTCAGTATACAGGGTGATCCAAAAGTCCGGCGACCCCTTAATAACTTTTGAACGGCAACGAAACTTGGGGAATGTTTATAACTTGAATGAAACTATCTTTTGAGGGGGTCAACATTTTAGGGACCACTCCTCCAAGGGGGGTTTAGGCCCCCCAACTCAAAATTTTCAAATGGCAACCCCTATCTTGTGACACATCATTAGAAAGAACATAAAAACTGAGCATTTTGGCGCAAACCAAAGGTCGATATCGTTTTTAGTTTTCGATATATTGAAGGTCAAAGTTCGATTTGGACCCATTTTCAAAAAATCATTACTCCTGTTTGGAACGTCGAAATTTATGAACTAAAATACTCTAAACAGCAATCCCTTTTCAAAAAAAATAACACTGAAAAAAAAGAGGTGTTACGGGAACATCCATTTTAGTCATTCAAATAACATAGCGTTTTTCTGTAGTAATCGTAGTCCCGAAGGTTAGTTTTGCAACCCGTCGATGTAGCTTGAACAGTTGGTAAAGATGCTCTTTGCACATCGATAGCAGTCTGCTGGTTTGGCAGCCAAAATGTAAATTTAAATGTTTTTTATGCTATTTCAACAAAAACCGTATGTTGAACCAACATCGATTATTATATGCTGAAATGACATTTTGTTTTTGTAACACTGGCATCAAAATTGTTTAAAATAGCAACACAATTTGTCAATGTAACAAAAGATTTTAGTTGAATTATTAACGTTGCAATGGACTTCGATTCGGGAGATCCAGGACGTTGAATCTGCGTGTTGTAATATGTTGATTCAACATTATATGGCTGTTAATTTGATAATGTCATTTTATGCTGAATTAGCATCCTTTAAGGACGTTGAAATTACGTCCTGTGATATGGAGGCTTTTATATTGACCGTTTGGCATTGCATTTTGGCAGCGAGGGTTATAAGGGTCGAGAAAAACGAATCCGACTTCCATTTTTCAAAATTTTCAAATTCAAGATGGCGGCTGTGGAAAGGGGAGACTCTCGTGTTGCTCGAGAGTCGCGAGACTCTGTCATTTTTGGAAAGCTCTCTAAGGCTCGAAACCGGTCTTTTGTAGAGTTTAATGAAGCAAAGCGATTTCCCTTAATTCCTCCCACATGGTACTGCAAAAAAATATATATAATTTTGATAACTCTAGAAGCTATTATACTTTGAAGATCACCTTAAAGCCGAGAACAAAATTTCAAATCTGATTGCTTGCTTTATATACAAACTATTCTTCACATCTCATACTGCTGCCTCAGGGGAAATGCCTCACGCTGATACGGCGAGGTGAATGCAACGAGGATAGCGAAATTCACGAATCCTAATGAGAAGGGTAGAGAGAGAGCAGGAAGTTGGACAGCTGAGTGAAGATGAGAGGTATAGTAAAAGGAAGTAATTGAAGATGAATGAAAGGGAGAAAAAGTAACTCAGCAATTGAATGATAAGAGAGAGAGAGAGAGAGAGAGAGAGAGAGAGAGAGAGAGAGAGAGAGAGAGAGAGAGAGAGAGAGAGAGAGAGAGAGGGAGAGAGAGAGAGAGAGAGAGAGAGAGAGACAGACAGACAGACAGACAGACAGACAGACAGACAGACAGACAGACAGACAGACAGAGACATAGACAGGGACAGAGACAGAGAGACAGAGACAGAGACAGAGAGAGACAGAGACAGAGAGAGGGGGGAAGCAGCGAGGAAGACAGAGAGAGAGCGAGCGAGCAAATGCGCGAAAGAGAGAGAACAGTCTCTATATTATTTTAACAGTAGGGTCTTTTATTTTAAGGTGATTCTATGGCAAACTCCCGAAAATTTTAATCCGATAGATGGCGTCACTTGTCGCTGGCTCCGAAAAGAGCCGTTTTTTGACGGTTTTCGGCTGTTTTCTCTGAACAGACGAATAAGAGACGAAAAATCGGAATGTCAGCACCTGCTTGATTTTTTGCTTGATTTTTTGAGCCATAAATGGGCCAAATTGGTTCTAAAATAAATGTGAAAGTATGCAAAGAAAAAAGCCTATGTAATTTGGAGTTGTATCAGTAAAGATTACAGGTGAAACAGAAACCTGTAATCTTTACCGATACAACTCCAAATTACACGTGATTTTTTCTTTGCATACTTTCGCCTTTATTTTAGAACCAATTTGGCCCGTTTATGGCTCAAAAAATCAAGCAAAAAATTAAGCAGGTGCTGACATTCCGATTTTTCGTCTCTTATTCGTCTGTTCAGAGAAATCAGCCGAAAACCGTCAAAAAACGGCTATTTTCGGAGCCAGCGACAAGTAACGCCATCTATCGGATTAAAATTTTCGGGAGTTTGCCATAGAATCACCTTAACATCCTGTTAAAAAATCGAGGATGTAGTTTCGACATCTTCAATGTTACTCTAGCAGTAGAGTCTTTAATTTAAACGTCCTGCTCCAAAATTGAGGACGTAGTTTCAACATCCTATAAATGTAATTTTAGCATATTAGCATGTCATTTTAGCATATGATTTCTTTGCTGCAATTACATCTACTAACAATGTTAACTGAGCATAATGGGTTGTCGCACATTTTTTTAACATCCTGAAAATGCTAAATCAACTGTGGGGACAGTTAAAACAGCACCTCTTTTTTTCAGTGAAGGCTTTGACAAATTCAGTCAAAACTTGGATTTAAGGCCCCCAAGCAATTTTAACGTTTCTACCCCTTAAGTGGGCCTTAATCAAAAATTCCGGAAGACAATCCCTATTAAGTGGTACATCAATCAATAGGACCTACAAAACTGAGCATTTTGACGAAAATCGGAGGTATCGGTGTCGTTTTTCGTATTCGATATATCGAACTTTGTAAATCAAACTTTGAAATTCGGAATACGAAAAACGACACCTACCTCCGATTGGGCACATCCGGATTCGTCCACTGGTCACTTTTGACACTTCCGGATTCGTCCACGCGAAAAATCGAAAACCGGATTCGTCCACGAATTTTTTTTTAATTTATTAAGTACGTACATTTGGCAACGGTTTCCCCTTCGGAGGAAGGAAAATGGCTGCAGCACTTGTTTGGTTTAGTTTTTTTACCACCCGAACAAGTAGGAGAATCATTTGTTGAAGATTTTATGTCAGGAAAATGGCTGCAGCACTTTTTTGGTTTAGTTTTTTTACCACCCGAACAAGTAGGAGAATCATTTGTTGAAGATTTTATGTCAACACTACCAGATGGTGAAGCTTACCTTAAATTCACTAATTATTTGACTGAAACTTATATCTCCGAAAATTCTCTGTTTCCACCGCATGTATGGGCAACTGGCAGTTGTAGCTTACAGCTCACAACTAACGCATGTGAGTCCTTCCATGCACATTTTGGTCAATATTTTTATCATTCTCACCCCAATATCAACCATTTCGCAAAAATACTACTTGATGTTCAAAAAGTAGTTTACATTAAAATCAATACTGCCGAAGCGGGGGAGGCCGCGCGAATTACAAATACCAAAGTCAAGAAAGCTCAAAAGGAGGCAGAAGATGTGATGTTCGCATACAACGAAGGGTTAATTGACAGGTTCAAATTTGAGAGAAAAATGAGTTATAGATGTAAAAAGAATGCACAGCCAAAGAAGAAGAAAGGTAAAAATGTAACCTAAAAAGTTCAAGTGATTCTCCGTGAGATTTTCTGACAACCCCTTTCTTTCAGTGGGTAAAATTGTATATTGTGTCACAATTCATGTATTATTGTATTTATACATTCTGGCAACCATTGTATAACATAATAAAAAAAAAACCAAAAAAAAAAAACAATAAAAATTTAAAAAAAAGGGAAAAAAGGGAAAAGAAAAAAGGGGGAAAAAAAGAAAAATAAAAAAGGAACAGAAAAAAACCAAAAAATATAGAACAAAACAACAACAAAAAAAACAAAAAAACCTAAAAAAAAAAGAAAAAAACAAAACAAAACAAAAACGGAAAAGAGGACAGAAAAAACAAAGAAGAAGAAGAAGGAAAAAAATTTAAAATAATAAAAAAACTTTTAAACACGCCTGTTTCTTTAACAGCCAGGTCCTAAGCCTGGAAAAAGTGTGAAGGGAAGTTTTTTCCCTCCTCTTCTGACTTAACAATAATACTCATTATTGGCAATCCTGTTGACTTACGAATGATTATCGGAATAATACGAATGATTATCGGATATCGGGTCGCGGTATCTCATAGATAGCTGCCGCACTCTACTCAAATACTCCATGCCGTTGCCAAACGTACGTACTTAATAAAAAAATAAAAAAAAAATCGTGGACGAATCCGGTTTTCGATTTTTTGAGTGGACGAATCCGGAAGTGTCAAAAGTGACCAGTGGACGAATCCGGTCTCACCCCCCCCCCGATTTGCGTCAAAATGCTCAGTTTTGTATGTCTTTTTGATTGATGTACCACTTAATAGGGATTGTCTTCCAGAATTTTTGATTAAGGCCCACTTAAGGGGTAGAAACGTTAAAAATGCTTGGGGGCCCTAAATCCAAATTTTGATTAAATTTGTCAAAGCCTTATGTTTTCTGAAAAGGTACTTTTTAGCGTATTTCAGTTCATCAATTTCGACTTTCCAAACAGGAGTAATGATTTTTTGAAAATGGGTCCAAATCGAAATTTGACCTTCGGTATATCGAAAACTAAAAACGATATCGACCTTTGGTTTGCGCCAAAATGCTTGGTTTTTATGTTCTTTCTAATGATATGTCACAAGATAGGGGTTGTCATTTGAAAATTTTGAGTTGGAGGGGCCTAAACCTCCCTAGGAGGGGTGGCCCAAAATGTTGACCCCTCAAAAGATATTTCCATTTAAGTTATAAACATTCCCCAAGTTTCGTTTTTTTTATCTGCAGCCGTTCAAAAGTTATTAGGGGGTCGCCAGACTTTTGGATCACCCTGTATAAATAAACCTGATAAATCTTTCAAGTAAACCATTTGATGGCTGAAGGTCTCCTATGAGTGAATGAAAGCTGTTTAACCTCAAAAAAAAAAAAAAAAAAAAAAAAAAAAAAAAAAAAAAACTACGCTGGTTACGGGCATCAGCTCATTCTCAAGAACATGTATATGTTAACTGTTTCATCGCAATCATCATACTAACAAATATCCTTCAACAGGAACTCGCTAGCAGCGAAGTAATGTAGAATAACAGGGTATTTATTTTTTCGGATAAATACCTGGGTATTTATCCATCATACTGTACATAACTTTTTTCCCGAACTCCAAAGAAACCCCTTGCCAGGTTTGCCAGGTTTGGACCGGGTAGAATAGTCCACAGGTGGACTATTTTCTTGTTAAATTTTTTTCAATTAATTTGTATTAATTCGTGTAGGGGATGAGGCAACGGGATGAGGTTGCGGTAGACTGTGGACTGCCTGTATGAAGTAATCTTTATTGTTAGGTCAGCCTAACCTTCAATTTCCGTTGGCTTCTCTAACTCTGTTATAATCTACATTGAAAAGTGATGCGTGCATTTTATACTGTCCTGAACATATATTTTTAACAATTTCAACAGAAAATGTCATCAGTTGAAACTAAAAAATCCGAAAGTTTCCTCAAAGTCAAAGCTGAGCAAACTGTAACTTAGCGGAGAAGGTGGTTCCATAAAAATGTAAACAAGAGGCGCGCCTCTTGGCTTCACAGACCCCTTCTTCTTCTTCATTTTTTTTAGCAGCCAATCAGAGCTGGAACCTCGTTTGGCGAGACTATTCCATATACAGGGACTCTAAATTATACCTATACAACGCAAGACGCTGTTTTGACGCTGGTGAATATTAATTTGAATTCTCCTGTCTCATTCGTTCAGGAATTTCCCGTGAAAAACGGCTGAGGCTTGACGAAAGGCTCGAAAGAAGACGCTATGCGCCTTGTGTGCAGCTCACCTTGAGTTTATGGACAGCGGAATAAAAAGGGGGGAAAGGGGGAGGGGGGATGAACGATGAACTCCTGATACCTACTTGTTTACAGTTTTTACATTACTTGTTCACAATTTTTACATAATCTAAATGCATATTTTTCTTATTCTTGAAGGTGTCAACGATGCAATTCATGTGCGTTCTGATTGTATGTGTGTGAGTGTGTGTGTGTGTGTGTGTGTGTGTGTGTGTGTGTGTGACTGTGTGTGTGTTTGTGGGAGGGGGCGGCTTGTGAAAAGAGCGGGGGAAGTGAGATCGTATGCCCGCGTGGCGCAGTAGGATGTCCGACTATTCACCCCCTCGCCCGCCAGGCGCCCCTCTAAGCGTCTATGTGTCGAAGACGAGTTGTTGTTTTCTTTGAGTGTGGATGACCGACCTTATCGAAGGTTTTTTGACGGCTCTGCATCTGCGTCTCGCATATAGACAAATTAATTAAACGCCGATGCCGCCCGACGCGTTACAAGAAAATACGCAGTTAAATATTGCCATATTTATGCCATTTAGTTTTGATTTATTTTAGTTCTCGTCTATGATTTCATCTATTTGATCATTTTATTTTATCGTTTTTAGAGAAAAGAGGTTTATTTTGAAGAAGTAATTACAACATTATTTTAAATCACATGGGTCTTCTTTTTTTTTTTTTTTTTTTTTTTTTTTTTTTTTTTTTTTAGTAAATTTTAAAATACTTATATACCTGCTTTTGTCCCCCCCCTCTCCACCCCGGATGGACTCTATAAAGTACGTACTGTATATAGACTTTATATTATGTTTATACGTACTCTACTATTGTACGTACTCTATGTTGGTAGTATAATATGTATTTAGTATACATCATGTATTGCAGAATATATACGTATAGCACTAATAAAGTAAATATACAGGGTGTCCCAAAATTCATAGTAAATATTTTTACCATGTATTTTTGGGGTCAAATTAAGAGTTTTTTTTCCTATAAACATGGGTCCAAAATTGTAGTATTTTCGAGTTACAGTTGCAAAGTTTCCGAAAAACAAATTGAAAAATTGTAACAACTCCCTCGTGAATTGTTCTGAATGCTCGTAAATAGGTACTCTGATGTAATTTTAGGCGCTCTTGCCGATTTTGGCCGTGAAAATGCTGTATGCAAAAATCTAAGGGGGGTTTCGGGGGTTTTTCTTGATTTTTCTCACTTTTTTTGGCCAAACTATGTAAAAACATGCTTGCGGTTTCATTAAACCCAAAAATGATTAGCATTATTCAAAAGTTCGTAAAAAAAGATGCATTTTTGGTCCTAACAAGTTTTTCCATTGCGCAAACCATTTCCGAAAAAATAGTCCCTAAAATTGGAGAAGTCGGCCAAGAATTGACAAAATCAAAGAAAAGGCGTTTATCGGCCGACTTCTCCAACTTTAGGGACGATTTTCTCGGAAATGGTTTGCGAAATGGAAAAACTTGTTAAGACCAAAAATGCATCTTTTTTTACGAACTTTTGAATAATGCTAATCGTTTTTGGGTTTAATGAAACCGAAAGCATGTTTTTACATAATTTGGCCAAAAAAAGTGAGAAAAATCAAGAAGAACCCCCGAAACCCCCCTCAAATTTTTGCATACAGCATTTTCACGGCCAAAATCGGCAAGACCGCCTAAAATTACATCAGAGTACCTATTTACGAGCATTCAGAACAATTCACGAGGGAGTTGTGACAATTTTTCAGTTTGTTTTTCGGAAACTTTGCAACCCTTTAACTCGAAAAGACTACAATTTCGGACCCAAGTTTACAGGAAAAAAAGTCTTATTTTGACCCCAAAAATACGTGGTAAAAATATTTATTATGAATTTTGGGACACCCTGTATAGTAAAAGCAGTATATCTGTTAAGTATATAAAGCATATACATTATAATAATGCAATATATGTACTTTATGCATTATATGCATGATATGCATTATATGAAGAATTATTTTATAGGGGGGATTTGGGAGTTTCCCCTCCCCCCCCCCCCCCCCCCCGGCTGAAGAATTCCCATGCCTTTAAGGAGGCCTAAAGAATGTTTTGAGTTTATTTTTCCGGTTCACAAGAATTCTTGTAGGCATTTCAAGGAAAATTATGGTTTTACTTTGCCGTTTTGCTTTCAATTTATGGTTTTTCCCATTAATAGTTCCACTTGAAAGGAAATTACAGGGGTGACATAAGAGATTTCAAGATTTCAGAGAGTATATTCGGGTAAATGGGGACATTTATACAGATAAAAAAGTGCAAATGTGGGAACAAAGCGGTAAATAGTAGTTAGTTTTGACAATGCAGGGAAATGTGGACTTCTGGGGCCAAATACGTTTGAAATGGAGGAAAAAAGGTCCAAATATGATTGAATTGAGTGGAGGAAGGGACAAAATTTGTGTGAAAAGGTAGAAGGAAAGAGCCAAATATGGTGAACTACGTGCAAGAAGGCAAATGATTAGGTAAATGTCGACGCAAATAGCAAAGGATAAGTGCGCAAATATGAGCAAATACCGGCAAATAGGGATCAATGAGGGAATATATGGGCTTCAGGGGCCAAATATAGGTAACAAAAGGGTTAGGTACTAGGTAGGGGTCAAACATGGATGAAATGGGGAAATGATGGGGCAAAGTAAGGAGACTTAGGGGTAAACGAAAAAAATAAAGGTGAATTCCTCAGAATTTAGGGAATTCCTCATTTTTTTTGGGAAAACCCTAGATTTTAGGGACTTCCCCAGAATTAAGGGAATTCCCCAGAATTTAGGGAATTCACCAGAATTTAGAAAATTCCCCAGAATTTAGGGAATTCCCCAGAATTTAAGGGAATTCCCCAGAATTTACGGAATTCCCCAGATTTTAGGGAATTTCCAAGATTTCAGGGAATTCCCCACAATTTAGGGAATTCGACGGAATTTATGAAATTCCCTGGAGTTTAGGGAATTCCCCAGAATTTAAGGAATTCCCCAGATTTTAGGTAATTCCTCAGATTTTAGGGAATACCCCAGATTTTAAAGAATTCCGCAGATTTTAAGGAATTCCACAGATTTTGGGGAAATATGGGCGAATCCAGGCAAATAAGTGTCAGCAAGGGAAAATACGAGCACAAAGGGGCGAAAAGGGCCAAAAAAGGGGGCCAAAAATGGGTACAATGCAGGGGAGAAAAGGCCAAATATGGGTAAGAGAGGGGTTAGAAGGGGCCAAATATGGGTGAAATGGGGACATGAAGGGGCCACATAAGGGGAATTAGGGGCAAACGAGAAAAAATAAGGTTAACCCGCCATCACTCGCGCGGGGTCGAAAACGACCCCAGGGGTCAGAAAAATGCAATTTTGTCCATGAAAATTTTAAAGTTTTATCTTGTCCGTTTCAGTACCTTCCTTCAAGGGTTTGGACTACCCACCCTGTTAGTATGAACTTAATTCAATCATTCGTTTTGAAGCACGGACGCGTCAAAGTTGCTTGGGGTCGTTTTCGACCCCGCGCGACTACTCACGTTCATAAAATGTGACCGAGTGAACATAACGTAGACGTTGATTCTGTGCGGTGTTTACACTCGCGGGATGTGATTGCCGTTGGTTTTTTACTTTTCTATACTTACTACAGTACTTTCAGCAAATTTAATGTTGGCTCTCACTGTTTTTTTTCTAAATTACTCGTTTATCCCAATTTCTTACGTATTAATTTTTACCTAAATCAGTGCGATGCCGCTTGCGATCTGGCAGCACTGCGTTTTGTCAATTTAAACCCGTGCAAAGTGTCGATTCGAGGGAATGCACTGCGCACCTCCATTAGTTTGACTTTTTTATGCATTTGAATCCAGGAAATACGGCGTTGCCAGATTACAAGCGACGCCACTTATCATAAATGTTTTTGTTTTTTTCCGTGAAAGTATGATTTTATCACATGGGGCGGGGAGTGGGAAGGGTAAAAAGGGAATGAGAGGGGAAATGAAGGTGGATGGTGGGGGGAAAGCGGAAGGGAGGTGAAACGGGGTATCTGGAATCATGTACGAAAAGCAAAAAGATCACAGCAAAAAAAAATTCAAGGATCTCCACTTTGCTACCCCCCACCCCCTTTTCCTCTCCAGCCCTCCCCTGAATCCTCCATTTCGATTCTGTTTTTTGGTGATAGAATCTTGCTTACCTTAATTGGCGTTTTTTCCATCTCATTTGGTAAAAAATAAAGTTTTTCAGATGGTTAGTTGTTTCATCTCCAAAATTTTAGGACTAAATATAGGAGGGGTGTTGAGGGGGGTATATCTCGAAAACTTGCCCCCATAACCCCATACTTTTTTTTCATGAAATTATCTTCTGTAGTGTCTAGAAGTAAAAAAACCTCGGTTTAGGAGTTTCAAAACTAGTTAAAGGCAGCTGACCGATAAAAATCTGGGAAACATTACTTTTTTAGGGTTTTTCCGACACAGATTACAGTATGCCAATTACTGAACGTAAAATTCTTTTTTCAAATCCAGTTTTCACGTGAAAAGCTTTACAAAGACATACTTATTACTATTCTGCATGGTTGAAATCAAAATTTTGAATGACAATGGTAAAATGGGACGAAAGAACTTTGGGGTCGAAAACGACCCCGCGCGACTACTCGCGGAAGTTTTTAGGGCGCGACTGACGGCGGGTTAATTGAGGGCGCTTATAGCAATGAATGAGTGGAAATATGGGCAAATTCAGGCAAGTAGGTGTCAATAAGGGAAAATGCGATCACAAAGGTCTTTCCATTGACCAATCAGAAGCGTCCATTTCAATCAATGGAGAATACTCGATCCTGATTGGTCAGTCCATTGACCAATCAGAAGCGTCCATTTCAATCAATGAGGAATACTCGATCCTGATTGGTCGGTTCATTGACCAATCAGAAGTGTCCATTTCAAAATTAGGGAATACTCGATGCTGATTGGTTCATCCATTGACCAATAAGATGCGTCCATTTCAATAAATGGGAATACTCCCTTCTGGTTGGTTCATCCTTTGACCAATCAGAAGCGTCCATTTCAAAATTGGGGAATACTCGATGCTGATTGGTTCATCTATTAACCAATCAGAGACGCCCATTTTCCAGATTTGAGGGAATCCCCAGTTATTGGAGGATTTCCCAATTTATTTTGGGTTGCATTTAGGTCAGGAAGGGGAAAACATGGGTGGAATGGAGCAGAAAGGGAGCAAATAAGGAGTATTTTGGGCGAATGGGAGCATGTTGAGGTGAATGAAGGCGCATATAGGTATTAATAAGTGCAAATATGAGCAAATACTGGGAAATAGGAGTCAAGAAGGGAAAATACGGGAAAATAGGGGCACAAAGGGCCAAACATGGGGGAGATGGAGGTAACAAGGGGCCGAATACGGTTGAAATAGGGGATTGTGGAGGATAAACATGGCTGAAATGGAAGCAGGAAGGGGCCAAATAAGGGGAGAGTAAATTAGAGGATGCATCGATCAATAAGAAGCGACCGATTTAATATTTGAGAAATACGCAACATTGATCGGTTAATCAATCAATAATTATAGTTTAATTTAACCAGTTACCCAAACCGTCAAAATTTTTTCCTACCATGTATGGCAAATCATTCGACATTCAAAATATATCAACAACACAAAAAAACCGGCAACAGTAAATTAAAATTTAGTAATAAACCGAAAGTTTTCTGGCCCTCTTCCACTGCCGCTGGGCAAAACAGCCAAATGATAAATGTATTTGCTTCAGCAAATACCGTACAGATATTTTTTTTTTTTTTTATTGATGCACTTACTGAACATACTCCAAGATATCTATCTAACTCGAGTGACGAGTGTATTAGTCCATGAGGTAAAACAAAATAATATGAAAATGAATGATTGCCAAATTAATGAAATCTAAATTAATTTGAAATTAAAATATGTTTTAGAAAAAAGGGGGAAAAACGGATTTTTCAAAATGATGTCGGCAATGCCTCTTCCGAACATAGCTGATAAAAACCCTCCACATAAAAAAGTGTAAA